>ML862807.1:0-14609 GCA_009831015.1 Picea engelmannii
TTATACTTGGTCAATATCTATTGTGACATGACCCAAAGTCACGGGGGAAAAATACCATAACAGGATTGGTGACCATACTGGTGATTCTCCTAGTTTGGGTCAATTTTAGGGTTTCTTTGGTTGTCTTAGTTTTTGTAGTTTTTCTAGTTTCTGGGATTTATTTCATAGCATCCCTCATTTAGAAACTTTTCCAAAAGTTTTTGGAAGCCTCCTTATGGGTTGGATATTATTTTTAAAGTCTAATTGTCTCATTCACGTGTTGTCCTTCTATGAGTCATGGATATCTGTGAGTTGCACTTGTATGACCTGCAAATGTCCGCGAGTACCAGTTTACATAGTCACGGATCTATGTAAGTGTCTTGAAATTTTGTGTTTTTCTCTCGGAATTGGAAGGTCTAGATGGGTTCTTCAGCCCATGTTGAGCCTCCTGGGTTTTTGTTTTCTCTTGATTTCCTAGTAAGGACTGTGAAAACTTTCTAGTCATCTAAAAGTTCTTGCTCTTGGTGTCCTAGTGTTTTTGGCTTACTTTTTGTCTCTCTGCTACATTTTTAGTTTTGGGATTTACACCCATTTTCCCAAGATTTTTTTATTCTATCTACTCTTTTCTTTCACATAAACTGTGGACATATGCTACCCTTATATAGGAGTGAAGTGCAGTTTTTAGTGTCAAACAACATCGTAAGTGTTGGACATACATGTGCTTTGTACAAGGCCAAATTGTGGATATCCGTGCTTTGTGGAAGTCCAAACCATGGATAAAATTCATTTTCACTTCCTACAGTGATATAACCCATGGATATAATCATATATTTACGATTTACAATGGGGTAACCCACGGATACCTCCAAAAAGTGACAATTTTTTCTTGTTTTTCAACCTTTTTGGAGCCCTATTTTAGCTAGTTTGGGGGTATTTTGGGGGGGAGTTTGGTCCCAAAACATTTTGTGGCATATAGGAGGTTATTAGGGCCTTAAATTTGAATGGAAAACAAAGTTTTTTGATCCATATTTGTCTCCCTTTTATCTCTTGGCTTGCAAGATTGTAAGACTAGTCTTGTTCTCAAGATCTCAGTTTTATGGTTACTATTATGGTCATCATTAAAACTTGAGTTTATATTTGATTTCCAGACTTTTCATTTGTGTTTTCCTTAGTTTTTTCAAACATAAAACTAAAAAATAAACTTTCTTTTAGCATCTTTTTTTAGTTTTGCTTTGGTAGAAAGAAAAAGAAAACAAAACAAAAAAACTAGTTTTTCTGCTAGTTAGGTCTCTTTCTTTCTTTGCATCATTTTGCATTGTCATTTGAAAAACAAAAAGATGTAAGCCTAGGATTTTTTTTTCTTCTCACCTTAAAGAATTTCAAAAGAAAAATAAAAAATAACATCCTTTTTTTCTTCTTTTTCTTTTCTCAAAAGGTTGCATTGTCATCTTGCATCAGAAAGAAGAAATTTGCATTTAAAGGTTTGAAGGATTGTTCATACATTTTCTTATTGAAACTCTTTTTCATTTGAAGAATCAGTGTAAATTTTTATTTTCCAATGTTCTTATAAGTTTCATTTTTACAAGAATCTCAAACAACTTCAGTTTCACTCTGTACCCTTTGAGTAAAAATCCCCACATAAACGATCGTTAAATTTAAAATGTACTAGACTTTGATTCTAGGTTTCACAAACAAATTTAGGGTTAGGGCCTTGGTTTAGGTTGGAGAGTTAATTTATCCAAGGCCATAAAACAAACATAGGATTCTAATTTAGGGATAGTCAAATCCAACTTTTGTATAAGAATAGTAGGAAGCCTCCTCTAACACAGGAGCTAAACACAAGGTCGTGTAAAGGAGAGCCGAGGAGATTCCCCTCCAAATATTGACTAAGTGTAGTGGAGAGATCATATATTGGGGGGTTTTCCTGAAGTGACAATGACTCATTTGGCGTCAGTCCTTTGCAAATTTTGAACCTGGTTGAATTTTTCCTGAAGTGAAATTGGCCATGTTAGCATCAATCCTTTGGAGCTTTGGACCTAGTTTGATATTTTCTAACGTGACAGTAGCCCTTTTATAGACAATCCTCTAGAAGAGCTTCATGATTTGTTACCCTTCCCATACGTTTGATCCTGACTATTGAATGTACTCCCCAAAAGTTGACTATGAGTTGGTGACCTTAGTTACTTTTCCTAGGGATCTCAGAGGTGACTGTAGGGTTTTTCTATGGTACCTCGGGCAGATTTCATATCATGTTTTTTAAGTACTACTAGAGGGTTCCCCACGAAATGTGAGTGCTTTCACCAGATAAGGATGGTCATTGGAGGTTTGGATAACTACTTCTCACTCCTTTGTTCATTGGTCCACGGGACTTAATCAGCATGTACCTTCATCTAGAAGGTCCCTTTCCACTTTTTCATTTCTTTGGACTTAGGACCTTATCCACCTGGGTTGAAGATTTGGAAGAGTTGTTTTCTTGCGAGGTTTCTCTTAGGGTTTTTTATTGGAGTGTTTCTTTGTATAGTTGGCCTTAGTTTGTTTCAATATCACCACTTTTGGATCATTTATTTAGGGTGGTTGACCAACCACTCCATTGGTCGAGAAGGACCCCTAGTCTTTCTCTTGAAAGTGTGGAGCCGCCTCCTAGAAGGAGTGGGTTTTTATACCACTGGTTCACCAGAGTTAGTCTGTGATACTTTTTCAAACATGAACAATCCCGCAAGGGATGAACATGTGCATAAGAAATTCATGGCCAGAGTTCAGGAGGATACCAACCAAGGGACCCCTTCCCAAGGGGATTCTCGTTCTTTTCCTTTCTTTGGAAACGTTGGTGCCCCCTTTATGGCCACTTTGAACATTCCTTGATTGAATGTAGGACTACCAGTTTGATTGTGGACCAATTCAAATGCCCCAAACACTCTTGATGCTTCTCATATAAGCACCTTATGTAAGGGGCATCATATGGATGTAGATCCTTCACCTTCTGCATCCACGAATTCTACTTCTCCTCCTTCCACTTCTGGTGAAAGTCCAACTACTAGTAACTAGAAGTATAAAAGGAATAGGAACAGTAAGAGTAAGAATAATACATCACCAACCTTTGCTATTCATGTTGGAGACCTACACATGGCCTCTGCTAGTCATGTTGGGGGAAAGCAACCAACCATTGTGAGTCACATTGGAAGCAAAAGTCTAGTCACTACAAGTCATACTGGAATTAGTTCACCAACCTCTTTCAATCATGTTGGAGACCTGTCAACAACCTTTATGACTCATGTTAAAGACAAGAAACCAGTCACTACAATTCATGCTTGGGGAAATATTCTAGTCACTTCTAGTCATACTGGACAAATGTCACCAACCTCTGCAAGTCATGTTGGAGATCAACTACTAACCTCTACAAGTCATGTTGGGAGCATGTCATTGGCCACTACGAGTCATGTTGGGGGCATTGATATTGTTGAGAATCCTAGATGTATAGGACTTAATCCCAAGTTCCCTTGTAAACATTGTGAGGGAGACCGCCTTACTCATTTGTTCCCTAAGATTCAAGTGGTATGAAGAGCGTGGTCCTTGTCTGAAGGCACTTCTATTTTTGAGTCATATTTGGTTTCCCAACAATCTATTCAATCATTGGTTGATGAAGTGGTTGTGTCAATGTAATCTTCGGCCGACACCACTCTCATTTTGTGGGGTGATGCAGCTCTTGACCATCTTGTCTTGCATCCTATTCAACCAGTGGTTGAGGAAGTGGTTGAATCATTGCAATTTTCGTTCGATCCCACTCTTCTCTTGGAAAGTGATGAAGTGGTCTCACCAATGCAATCTTCGACCAATCCCACACCCCTTTTGGGGAGTGATGCATATTTCGACAATGACTTTAACATTTCCATTTTAGTACCTTTTGAATAAGGGGGCATTCCACTCTCTTTGAGTATGCCCCCTCCAAGTCATAGAATGGTTTCCTTTGATTGGAATGATCATGTAGAGCCTTGCCTTCCTTCTGTTGCACCTTTCTAGATAATGGTTCTAGTTGAATCTATGTTGAAAGGCGTTCATCGATGTATTGTAAATGAAGGATCCTCTACAAGTTTTTAATCCTCCATGACTTGGAAAGCTTTGGGTTCTCCCAAGCTTGTGTTAGCTACCAGTGAGTTGTTGGATTTCAATAGAAGACCTATTGAATTTATGGGGATTCTTCCTCAGTTTTCTATCACGTTAGGTGGGAAGATTGTTTTAATCAATCTATTAGTGGTGACAGCCCCTTTAGACTTCAATATGATTCTTGGGCATGATTATATTTATGTTATGAAGGTTGTGGTATCTACTCTCTTTCATGTGATTCATTTCCCTCACAACGGAAGCATTGTTACTATTGATCAACTTTCATCTGATAATCACCATCCTAGTTCAATTTCAGCTCAGGTTTCCCCTTTATGTGTTCCTAGTGTTCAAGTAGACTCCTCCCCACCATGGGTGAATTATGTGGTGTCTTATCCTTGGTGTTCAATTTCTTCTAATAAAGGATCTTTACAATTATGTTCACCTTCTCGAGACATGGTCTCGACAATTGATCACGTGTTGTATCTAATAAGATCATGTAAGCCTTTTCTTTCCCCTCTTGGCCCGAGTTATCTGATGTTTCCTCTTGAGTCTGATATTTTTATTTGTAAGACCTTAAGCCCTCATATTTATGATTTGTCGAGCCTTTGATTCATGGATGTTGAGTTTCCTTCGGATGAGGAAATCCTTGAAGCTATGATTATGGATCCTCGACCTCTTCCTAAACTGGAAGCTTTATTGGTTGGTTACCAAAGAAGCCCTTGGCTTGAGCCTAGAAATGGGCTCTACTTGGATAACTACTATGCATAATACACATGGTTTTGTGATCCACTATACATATTGTACTTTTAGAGTTTCTTGTTTTCAAGTTTTGTATCCCTTAGCACATATTTTTATAAGAGGTTTCTATATTGGAATTATTAACTTCTCGGTAAGTGTTTTTGGTCTTATATACAGGAATTTGGAGACATTTTATTTGGTACCTTTTTGTTCTATGTCGATCTATTCTGACAAGTAATGATCTCGAAATTGGCATATAGGTTAGATTTCCCCTTCCATGCATCTTTGCATTATCCATTTCCTGTTTCTTTCTGCCTTAGGATCGACCCCACTGAGTTGCAATGCAGAACCTTCTCTATTGTTTAGAAGTGTCATGATTCATGTGGTATAGCATACTTTCCATGGGCGTCCTAGTTTATAAATTCTTTGTATTCTCTCACTCATGCTGCAAATTTTCTATTAAGCTAGGGAGTCCTATTTAGTATCAGCATGACTTTGCGTTGAAGCTGCATATCTTCTTCTCAATATTATTCTATCCATTACCTATGAAACTCCTTAGAATGTATGCTACTACATATTTCAACACCTTTTTGGATTCTTTAACAGGTGTCGTGTTCCTTATTGGCATATAGAGTAGGTGTCATTTCACCTGCACTGTGTATTTACTTGTATCGCTCATATATCTTCCATAGGATCTACCCCATATATTTTTGATATCATACCTTCAAGTTGCTTTAAAGGTGTTGTTTATGGATGGTATAGATTACCTCTTTATTCGTGTCCTAGTTAGTACCTCATTGGCCTTTTTGACACCCACACTATAATTTTCCTATAGGCTCGGAAGCTCCCTTTAGTCCCACCATGTATTTTCTTTCAAGCCTCATGAATTCCTCTCAATCTCTTTCTGTCTAACTTACCTAGGGGCTTCCAAACTTTTTTTGAGTTGTGATTGCATTGCATATTAAGCACTCATGCTTTTAGGCCTAATGTTGACTTCAACTTGCTCTTGTTGAACCATTTTCTTATGAATTCCTACGAGTTGATAGCCTTGCAATTTATGCCTTTGCGACTCAACACCTTTATCCCTGGAGGAGACATTCCCCTGAGTATCCTTATCTTTCACATGCTTGCTTGCATTGAGCATAGGTATGTTCCATGTGCTTTGGAACTAGTTTTCTTTCTCTAAACACCTATTTCCTCCACTCTACTATAACACTCTTTTATTTATTTTCAGGATTTAACAATGTGAAAAAGACAAAAAAATAAAAATAAATAAAAATAAAGGGGGGAAAGTGTCTATCTCTTTTGTTAGCAGCAGTCTTTTCATCCTTGAACAAAGCACAATCTTGAGTCAATGTTTCAATATTTTGGGTTTAGTATGCATTTAGGAGAACTTTTCTCATTTTTTAGCATAATATCCTCTGGTTGGTTATTCTTCCAACCATATGGAGTGTTTGTGGATGCCTCTTATATCACAAATGTATCCCAATTTACAATCCATGTTGCCTAAGTCATATAATGTGTTGTGATTTTGTTCAAAGGAAGTCTCAGCCTGAGTCGGCCTTTCTGCAGCAAGTCTCTAACCTTTCAAGTCGGCCTTCTTGTGTCAATCAAGTATGTCTCATCATCACAAGTATATTTGTCTCTCACTCATGCTAGTATAGAAGGTCCTCATTGACTTCTTCCTGGTGGGTCTACTCTTATTGACTCTGAAATTGGCCCTATTTCCATCATTGATAGGTGACCTTGCACTCAACAAATGAAAAACCATCATTGTTCGTTGACTGAGAAGTTTCCCTTGTGTTTGACGTAAACAACAATCATCACATATAGGGATTCATGCAGCAACTTGGTTTCCATTTGACCCCATTGGTGGATTCCTCGTCTTCATCAGTAGTCTTCATTATTGGCTACTATTCAAAGAGTCTTTGTCATGCGGTATTCCATCTAGTGCACGCTAGAGTTGTACCTCGGTGTGGTCCTTACAATATATTCATCTGAGTCCTTCTAAATCTTTGGCCTTCTGCTACCCCTCATGCTGGATGATAGAGGATGCCTTAATCCCTTCCTTCCAACGGATCTCTTCCTATCGACTTCATAACATTTTTCTCTGGGATAGGTATCTAGAGTCATATTTGGTACCTTGGGTCTTGCAGTCACCCGTGGCAAGTTCCCTCGCTATTGACAATGGGAATACATCAATGACCCCTAATCAATAGATTCTACCAAAAGTTCGACTTCAACTCTTTTATTCACACTTGTTAGATTATACCATGGTACCTTGACTCCAATTATCATCATCAGTGGGTTGTCTCACGTTTTTTAATGGTATACATTAATCACCGGTAATCAAACGATGTCTCATTGTGTTTGACTCCAACACATCCATTCACATGGTGTAGACTTGTACCACAACGAATCATTGTGAAGACTTCAGGTGAAGTACGAGCATCACATCGTTTGTGCTCCTACCCGACATATATTGATTGTACCACCCCATAGACATTGGTACTTGTAGAGGATCAGTTTGTTCACTACATTGGTTCCAAATATCCTCTGTTTTGATTTTGAGACATAGCTCCACTATGTATCCTTTCGTGGCTATGATCTACTTTTACATGGATCCACTGTGTATTCTTCGTGGCCATCCTTGATGATTTATATATCACATGGATCCACTATGTATTGTTTGTGGCCATCTACATCAGTCATAATTTCATATATGCCATGGATCAACAATGTACTTGATTTGGCGATCATGCTTACATCACTCTTGAGCATGGGTATGCCTGACTTGGGAAGAGAATACTCTGACTTGATCTCTGCTAATGATTTTTATTCTTGGATCAGTGGTTTGAGAACCTTCGATGGATGTACTTCAATGCATCCTCATCTCTTAGAGTTATAATGTATTTCATCCATCAGTTTCCCTTCTAACCTCACACATTAGGGGGGCATCTGTTATAGCACAAATCACTACAATGCAATGCATTTGTGACATGGTCCAACCCTTTCCTTGGATTGCAAACTCAAATCCCTACTTTCCTCTTCAAAGTCACTTAAAAAACATTATTTTTAGTGCCATCTATGGTTCACCCATGTACAACTCATGGATGTCCATAGGTTGCTAGTTGACAACTTGTGGATGCCCTAAAAAATGTTGAAAAATAAAATAATTCCATATTTTCGGGCGGGGATTTCGGTTGGACTCATTTCCCAACCTCCCTTAGCCCATACTCAATAGAATTCAACCTACTTAACTTGTTTTGGATGGTATAAATGAACCTTTGGGGGCATGGATGAGGAGGACAACCTAGGTGAAAATTTATGCTAAAGAAATTGCAAGTCTCCCTATTTTGCTTCATTCTCTCAGTAGCATCCCTGTAACCTGGAACCTTTGTTCAAACTTTCCTTCCTTTTCATTTTATGACCATAAGGTGTGTTCATGTCCTTATTGGGTCATCCAAGGAAGAGAAATCTTGTTGAGTGATTCTTTAAGGACCATTTGGAGGAACCTGGGTGGTTGGCTTTGAGGTAGTGTCAGCGGTTGGAGTCAGGTTGTAACCACTTCTTTTACCGTTGCTAATAAAGAGTTCTCTTTTCCCCATACTTATGTAATATTGATTCAATTTGTTTATGTATGTCTAATTACTCTTCATATTTGAATCTATCTATTAGTTACTAGTATGATTTTATGCTATAACTACCTTGTTGCAACACTTTCTTGATCTTCTTTTGCAAGTTAACTCAAGCAGGAATCAAGAGAAGTACCAAGGTCGAGAGCAAGGAACAACACCGAACATAAGGATACAAGGTGTGAAACTTTATTCCCTCTCTAATAAACTAGTTATTTCATTACAAGTCTTGTGTGTGGGTTAGGGTTCTATCTTATACTTGGTCAACATCTGGTGTGACATGACCCAAAGTCATAGGGGAAAAATACCATAACAAGCACCACATTTTCAAGACATTTATTCTCTTCAATTCCCAAAATGACTTTGAATGCAATAAGGGATTCCTGTGTACATGAATACTCTTATCAATGGAGAATAGCTCGGAACCTAATAACCAAATTTATAAGGATTAGTTCGACCATTGTCACCTTTATACCATACCAGCAGTTAGAATGTGCAAGAAGATGGATGTAATAGATGGGCACTTCAGTCCCTATTCTCAGAATATCAAATGCAATTCTTTTATCCCACTGTGGTCACCAAATAACAACATATGGTTTTCAATCAATTTGGTGGCATTGGCATCAAATACGCCTAGCCTCTCTTATGTAGGACTGGACCAAATTATGGCTTTCAAATAATAAATTACTGAGAAATAAATTGTGACAAGAGAGACAAATAGATGCATAATAAGATATGGAATGGTGGTGGAAATAATATTTCTTGGCCTACAGGTTCACATACCAAACAATCATTATCTTCAGTAGAGAAAAAAAAATGCCAAATGGTTTTTCTAGACAATATTCCATATGTTTCTGACAGAAGCGGTATTATTCTCAGGCTTGAGACTCCACAAATTTGGATTTCCCAAGCATAGGTAATGCCTCTAGATACCATGCAGGAAATTTCAAAACACTCGATCTGGCTATCGAATAGATTGTTCTCGGTCGCAAGACATTTTCCAATAATTTGAATGCAATTGATAACTCTTGACAAATCATAATTGTTGTGTTTGTTTCGTCACTTGGGTGAGCAAAACAAGGGCACTTGCATGCCTAGTTGGGCCTGCTAGACAAGACAAAGGTTAGTGCATGGATTAAACAACCCAAGCACATGAAATAAACAAGTAAACAAACTAAAACAACTAAGGAAATAAAAACTAGAATGCATAAGAAACTTTTAGAACCATAAACAATCAACCAATGACCAAGATTATGCCACTAATGGATAACTATATTAGTTGGCAAAACACTGCAGATAAAAATGAGGACTTATGAGTCCCCTCTTCCTCCTTGGGAGGGATCTTGAGTTCCCTAATGGAGAGTTATTCTTACAATGAAAGAAAAATGGCAAATGATGAACAAAATCAATGCCTATTCCCTCAAGAGGTGAGTGGAATGGCCTATTGCAATGATGCTAGAATGCTCCTAGGAGAAAAGAGGATTCTCAAGGTAGAATTGAGGCAACATAACAATACTATGAAGATCTTGGTTTCTTAGTGCACCCATGGCCTCCATTTATAGCATTTCTTCAAGGCAATATTCAACTGGTTCTTCGTGTGAACAATTAGCCCTTTAGGGCACCCTTTGGTGCTTGACCAACCCCCCATTAGGATTTAGCTCAGATTTGAAGGTCAAATCAAGTTGGGATCTAGTCCATAAGTGGTTGAGGGGTCGAAGGGAACCATAAATGTGTCGTTCACAGGAGTGCACAGCTTTTCTCGTACACAGTCGCGCATATGGCGCATTGTGCACTCTACAGGCTTCGTTGGCCCACGCACTGTGCACACACTTCCTTTAGTGAGTTTGCGCATGTCAATTTTTTCCCAATTGTATAGTTGTTGCCTTTTGCAATGCATTTTGGTACTGCAAGTGAACTAATATTTGTTAGCATTGTTGTATTTCTGTAACCATTTGCGTGTAATGTTGCAGACGAAATTTCAGTGATAATAGATGCCCCCTGATGTGTGAGGTTAGGAGCATACGTATAGTCAAAATACATCAATGTTTCTTCTACTGAGAGTGCCATGGTAATGAAGAGTGTTGATAGGAACTGCAAGAGTGATCCATCAGAGAGAGAGGGGAAACTGTGGGACCCAAATCTTTCTCTAGGGAGAAAAAAGAAAACCTATATACAAATGAGGCGGGCATGCCCCATTCTCGTGTCATGTAACTCAAAATGTAAGACACTAACTGAAGTTGTATGCTGATGTAGCTAACTGCAGTGCCCTCCGGGGCGGTTTGATAATGACAAATGAAAATTCTAAATGGTGAACATACTCTGAAAAGAGGCGAGGACGCCTGTAAGAAGTGTCGATGACTCGTAGGCATTGATGGCCTAACAAATTCATAGGTCTTTGGCTGGTATAAAACAACTGCAATAGTCACATGGTAAGACCCACCGTAACATGAGATTTTGCTTAAGTCGAATGTTATGGTGGTCAACGGAATCAAAGAGAAATGATGTTTCTCTCTGTGTTTTCCAAGACTCCTCATTGTAAGGGTAATGAGAGTCAAGATATTGTCACCTGTATGGAAACTGTGTTGATGTCGACAGAAAGGGAGACACGAATCCAAGAAAAAAAGGGCTTCGTGAAATGCACGGAAATAAGATCAGGAACTGATAGCGAACATGAATGAAGTTGAGATGCAGTGATACTCAAGACTGCCCTTGGTTGGGTGTATGTTTGAAGGAGGATTGGCAACAACCGTAAAATTGTATCTAGTGTCAGGGGGACTACTAGATATGGGGATAATTTGTGCCAGAGGCTTGACAATGTGGAAAAACTCAAAGATCAGGGGTACATGGACATTGGTATACTCAAGGTTTATGAACGATGTCAAAATGAGAAAATAAGAGTGGATGCCCCAACCAAGGGCGACATGGGTTGCATTGCTGAGAAAATAAGGTCATCAAGGGTGACGACAAAAAGCTAAGTAAATGTTGGAAACAAAGGCTTTTTACAATTACCAAATAAATAAAGAATAATTTGGGATGAGTGTACAGATACAGAAATGGGTGTCCCATTGTGAGATGGCTTGGCCTGTGAGGGAAAAGTTGCGAAGAGAATTGGTGGATGGTGGGGGGCCCATAGGTGGGTTTCTGTATGAGGTAAATGAATGGAGGGAAATATGCGGATGGGCAAACTGATTGTGGATGAAATGGAGGGTTAATGATACTGCAGAGGTGCAGTCAAATAGAACCAGGATGAGATAACCTGGGAGTCCATTGGGAAAGCTAGCAACATGATGAGAAGAAGTATGTGGCTTATTCTCGAGAGTGCATAAGAATATCGGGACCCCCATCCCTAGGGGGTGAAAGCAGCATGAGTGTCAAAGTACCAAGGGGAGTTATGAATGGGACAACTCATGTGGGGGAGAGTGCTATTGAGTGACAGTACCAAAATGTAGCAGAGGTGACAGTATTGCAGAGCCGGATGTAGGGACCCTAAAGGTGAACGTTGGAGGATGTGACTGGGAGATGCAATTGGTATCCAGAGGGAATGGTTACATACCCGTGTCTAACATATACCTGAAGGGGTTACACTGCTTTTGATGACCAAGCACCTTCACACATTAAAAACCAAATACTCAATGTGAACAATATCTGATGATAAATAAAATATAATAGTTATTTGATAATTTTGAACATGAGCATGCATACCTGGACGTGATGTGATGAAAATGCTCCTCGGGGGCCAAGTTTCGATGGTGACTTGGGGAATGTGAATATGTAGATGGAGGGACCCTGATCTCGTGGCTAAACATGGATCAGGAAATAAAGGTTCTAGGCTACTGTACCTGAGTGTGGAAGTTTGGCAAAAGGGACTATATATGGTTGGTGGGCCCACAATGCCACCTCATTTGTACCCGTCGCTATACTGAATTGACGAGAGTATTTGGACGAGTTCTGGAGATTATGGGAGCTCAAGCCGACTGATCCAGGAGTTGCGAGAGTCAGGTTAGTGGTCCTATCCTCCTGCACAGTATGCATTTTCTTGGGTTGAGTTAGGGGTCGTACGGGTGGTCGTACAAGGGTAAGTTTAGGGGTGGGCCCACTAATGCGCGGGAGAAGGAAGAATACCCGCGCTCAAATGCATGTGTATAAATCCATCTCCTGCACACAAATGCAGCTATGCTTGACACAGTCGCACATAGGGGCACACAGAAGGGAAAAACGAGTGCGCATGAGATGCGCACCTGTTGGAATTACAGTTGCGCGTTGTGCACAACTGTTTCTCAGACAATTGTGCATCAATGCACAGTTGTGTAGAGAATAGGTGTGCATGTGTGCGCACCTATTGGCGTGACAGTTGTGCATTAATGCACAGTTATTTCTTTGACAGTTGCACATTAATGTGCAGTTGTACAAAGAACAGGTGCACATATATGCGCACCTATGGGGGTCAAAGTCGTGCACTGGAGTCGAAGCTAAAGGTGGTTGAAAATTTGAATTTTTTAATATTTTTGGATGAATGATGAGGGTTGACCAAGTGTTTCTATGTGGATACAGGTGATCAACTTGTGATAGGAGAGTCATCATGCCAGTCCACTAGAGGGAGCGAGACTAGGAGCACCTCTGAGAGGCAGTGAGAGAGCAATCTGGTGTTTGGAGACACTTGGCAGCCTGTGGGCTGCTTAAGTTCTTTGATTTCCCTTTGATACAATCTCAGGAGTTCATGTTTCAGTATCCGATATCCATGTGGAGCGTTGATCTGCAGTGCTTCATTGTGAGGGGATAACAGCTGACACTCTCATTTTTTGAGGATGTATACTTTTTTACAGGACTCCTCTTCCGAGGAATGGCCCTGCCTGCTGACCCCCAACTGTTGGGGGATGTGATACTGATAGATATGGAACGGCGCCACTGTTCGGGGATGAACCCGATGTCAGGTTTGGTTTTCCGTATTGAGGCGATGGACGAGCTCTTGCCTCAATGCATCGCGACCATGGTTGTGCGGATCTATGGATCCTTGGCTACTCAGTAGATCACGGGAGGTCAGCTGAGGATTGTAGAGAGGGTCCTAGATGGGGACTCTTTTTCCTGGGGGTTGATGTTGCACTTCAGGATGATGGGACAGATTCACCGATGTTGGACCACCGATTCTGGTGATTTTTCATTTGGTTCCATCCCGATGGTATGGTTTCTGAAGAGGGTGCCCATGTTGCGCCCAAGGATTTTGTTGGCACCTGCAGGGCCACGGGAGTCGTGATTGATGCGGTGGGCCTAGATTTTGGCACGTCAAGGAGGGGGAGAGGGTGGTCACTACTTTACGACCACGGTGGCACGTGTGTGGCGTCATATGCCACAAGTGATAGTTATGTATCCATACGATGGGATGGACTACCGACACGATCCAGACATGGTATTTCCTCCTGGAGAGGTCTGGGATCAGAGAGGTATGTATGTTCATTTATGTTTTGTGATTTTGATAGTGTAGCATATGATTATGTATATATGAATGTTGACTCTACCTTTGGTTTTTGTGTTTGCAGATGTGAGGCCCCGAGGCCGTAAGGCTGAGATGGTCGGGGAGTCGGATCGCCAGGGGCCAGTACGACCATCGTGAGTAGATCCACGGGTAGGAGAGCGGTGTAGGAGAGATGATTTTGGTGTTGGACCATCACGTGAGCCGAGGGTGGGCCAAAGGCGTAGATTTGATGATGTGGGTGTTGGACCATCGCATGAGCCGCAAGTAGAGGCCGGAGGTGGGATGGAGGACCTTCATCGTCAGTTTGAGGAGGTGCTTTAGGGTGTGCTAGAGGGCATGTGGGCCCACATACAGGACGAGAGGGTCCTAGAGCAGTGTGTGGGTGTACCAACAGAGTGGCGGACCTTGATCCGTTGGGAAGTTGTAGTGGGGGCAGTGATCACTAGTCAACTTCACCCTAGACTTGGAGGACCCCCAACTATTGGGGTGGCTCCCGCTAACAGGGGACCTGGGGGGGGAGTTATGGGTGCACCATGAGTGTCGGTTTTGTTTTTTGTATTTATATAGGCTTGCGAGCCCATTTTGTATAGGGTAGGGCGTACCCATTTTGTACCTATAGGGGTGAGGGGACTCACTGGCCTACGAACGATGTATATTTTGTACTTTTGTAAACATTTATGATACAT
>ML862807.1:23438-40021 GCA_009831015.1 Picea engelmannii
CTTTTGTGTATGTGAATAATAAGAATACAAAGATTAGTACACAATGAATACCTCTATCTTGTATCATCAAATCTCATAATAGTTTTCACTACTATAAAGTCTCATTCCTTCCTTCTAAAATGTATCACTACATTGTGAACATGAACATATTCTTCAAGGTGTCTATCACTCATTTTCATAGTTGAGTTAAAGTGATTGAATTGTCTATTAATGAACAATGGAAAAACTTTGGCCATAACAGTGGCCCTAAAGAGAAAGTTGGCGAGATTTAACAACCTAAGATTCCTTGCCATCTTAAAGATACTGGCATAATTGGCACTCAAATCACCCCTCTTTCTTATGGTTTTTTAGGGATGATTTTGCTTTGAACCCTAGAAATTACAATTTGAACAACCCAAATCTACAATGTTTCCCACTATAAACTACAGTGTAAGGGTTTTATGTGATCTCTAAATTGACCCAATTAAGATATGAGCAACAAGTTGATCAATTTCTTTATCTATGGAATTTCGATGAAATCCATGTGATTTGCATGCCCATGTTACCACCTAAACTAGCACCCTAGTGAAAACCTAACATAGGTGCTAACTGGGGCAACAAAATGGGAAGTGTGCCATTGTCACCTTAGAAGACTTTCCCCTTCACTTTAGGCCAACTCCTAGAATCCAAGGGGGGTATCCCTATTTGAATAAGTAAACCTCTTCAAATGAATAGAAACCATGCAAGCTCATAATTCACTTCAATGAATCCAAGATATATGTAAGCATACGGATTCCTATTGAAATGTGATACATTAGAGTTATGATATTCACTTGAGAAGAATATGAAAAGTCACAAATGAATAGAAATTGTCATCAAGAGTCCAAGAGACCTCTTGGAAGATGAATCCATAGGTCATAGATCATGTAATGTGTATCATATTATTAAAAGGTATATCATGTTTATATCCATTATAGTGTATTCCAACAGTGATATCAGAGCGCTTATAGTTCTTAGGGCCTGAATTAAGCTATGGTAGTTTTCCATAGCATTTGGGAAACCTTTTGTATAATTCATATGGCCAATTTCTTGGCAAATAATTCGCCACAAAGTTTGCAATCTTAGTCTTCAATATATGAATTGTTCCATTTGTATCAATAACATTGTCCAAGCAAGTGAGAGCAACCTTAAGGAGATCTATAATACATGCTTGAACAATGGGAGGAAGATTATGAAGTGCATTTGCAGTTCTATCTAGGGTTCTTGGATCCAAAGGTACTTCTTTGTTTGCTCATAGAGGTAGCCTCTCAATCTTGACCAATTACTTTAGCATTTTCAAATGCTTCTTTTGGAACTTCTTGAAGACCTTCCTCTTTGAACTTCTTCAACATCGTCGACAGCAAAACAAAGCGTAGAGTGATTTTTCTTGAAGAATAAAGAAAACCACTTCATGATAGCATCACAGTGGTGCATCGAATACATTGTTGAACTATGATGTCTTTAAGATTTCTCCTAATCATACAAGGATAGTTAGTTGGTGTGTGTAAGGGCATGTAACTCATCGACCTTGTCTCTAACTTCACGTGGTTGTACATTAATTAAAGAAATGCTCAAACTCCAGATGCCTACCTAGGGTTTTCCATCCCCTCTACCATTTCTTCTCCCTTTGTTGGCGTAATCATTGCTTAGTTGCTTAGACTTGTTTTCCTGTCTGGATTTGTCTGTCTAATTGATTGATATATTTTTGTCAAGCAACCAATATTTTTTATGAAACCATTACCCTGGTCATTTAAGCAATCATTCTTCTGCTACCCAACTCTGCTAATTCATTGCATCCTCAAAGCCTCTGATTCTATTCTTGTTGGTGGTGAGACGACAATCAACTAGTATTTGATGTATTCCCCTACAAAAATACAATATATTATAAATGTAGGAGAGGGGCACATTCTCAAAGTATTTTGTAGCTATGCTTTACTCAACTTAAAGAAATAAGGATGCAACAGATCACACTTGGCATAGATTCTCTTTGAAGGATTATATTCTAGTAGTTTCGATAGAAAATTGAAAGCATTCTCATCTAAATACATGAAATTGGTTCTGAGATCAGTGGGATTCCAATGAGGAAAAGGATGCCAGTAGCTGAGTTGTGAAACTCCTAGACAAACTTCTTCATTTGGAGTTCCAAGTAAGTTGAAGATTGTTGTAAGCATTTTGAAATCATTGTATCCCACAAAGAGAGGCTCCCTTCTAAACAATTCAGCAAAAATGCAACGAGCATTCCATGTTTCAACATAAAGAGAGTAGTTATCATCACCCAAGAGCAATTCAAGAGATATGTATCAACACACCCGTAACCTAGGTGTATAAGCCTTGCTAGATAAGCTTGGGTGAGTTAAAAAACTATTGGGTTATATGTTTGAATGTTCATCTAGACTAGAACGAGCATAATTGAGCAACCATGGAGGCATTTTAGGAGCCCTATCTGCTAGGGCATTGATGGGTGTCATGTAAGAGAAGACATTAGACATTCCCATGAAAAATGTCGATAAAAAACCCTATGGTTTGTTGGTCATTGTGTTGAGGGTTTTTCCATCCACTGCGTCGAGGTGTGATATGAGTCTAGCATGTGTGACTTCTCATTTCCCAACTACGAAAAATTGAGCTAAAAGTGAAATATATTTCTGCTCAAGAAGAAGACGTAGCATCACCTTGGGCCTTTGACATCTCTATTTGTTCTTGCAACTCACGAATGTATGCTTCCGCTTTTCATCTCCTACTTGACCATTGCAAAATATATATTCCAAGCTAGAACTAATGAGTAAAACAAATCCAATTTTATAAATTTTCAATATAGGAGAACGATAATCAATCACAGAACTAGCTTGAGAGAAGAAAGACCATATCACCCTAGCAATACTGGAGAGTAGAATGCAAGAAATGGTGGAGAACGACACTCACCCAAAGGAATCTTGAAATGTTGAGCTCAATAGAGAACAAATATGTCACGCACTTTCATAGTGACATTGCACAATCATCAAAATACAATTGTTGATCCATTGCAAATCCGTTATCGACCTCAATGTTGGTTGGGATTTGCATTAACCAGATGCCAATAAAAAATTGATTTGTGAGATCATAAACACTAACAGAATCAAAGTATTGACAACACATTCAATCCTGAAGATCAATTCAACTCCATAATCAAAGTAACTTGCAAATGGTATTTTGTAAGTTGTATTTTTTTTAAATTAAGTTGAATTACATTGTAAATGGGTGCATTTTCGGTAGAAGCCAACAACCTCTATTTGTTGAGCTTGAATTATTCATTCTGATTGTTAAAGGGTGGAGTTACAAGAAACCCTTTAAGGTCTAAGTTAGTATTTAAATGTATCGAATTGATGAATTATTAGAGTTACTAAATATTATAATACTCTCTATTGTCGACAATACTATCTCGATTGAGAAAGCAACTCTCACTAATGTTCTAACATGTTTACAACATTCACATGACAAAATCAAATTTCTCCAGCTTGAATCACAACTCTAACAAGATGAAATATAAACAAAGAATCAACATTGTGAACTAGTCCTTGCTCAGAACAATTATCTTTTTGAATTTGAGAATGATTCATATCAGTAACCAACACATGATCAAATCAATGATGTCACTTTAGAAGCATATTCAAATGAAGATGAAGTTTGTCATAAACAAGTTTCACTTGCACTTTCCAAGCCCATCATCAGGCCTTGGGTGATCTAGGTGGATCTCAATGACCATCTATCTTCTCCACTAAATCAATGTTTCTGAGATTGTGGTTTTGATAAACCATGATATTCACCCTTTTGATGGGGAATGTAATGTAATGCCATCTCCATTTGTAATGTAATGTAATGTCGACAATGTTAATGCATTGGATCCCATTAGAGCTCTGTAGTTAAGCGCGCTTGGGCTAAAGTAGTATTGGGATGGGTGACCTCCCAGGAAATCCTCGTGTTTTATATGCCTATGGCATTTTGTAAACTTAGACCAATTTATCCCATGTGCATCATGGGAATTATTCTCCTATCACTCTCTCATATATAATCGAGGTGAAGGAGGTCCTTTAGGCATGTAATGGAGTGTGATGTAAGCTTGTTGCGAATGAAGCATAGCCAACATCTATTTCTCTTCATAGATAAGTTACCCCATTCTAGTGATTTCATTTCACTCTGCATTTTTATAGTTCCTTCATATTTCATTCATTAATAGAAATTGAGTATTATTGTATCTCTGTGTTTCTACCATATTTTTGTGTTTTATCTTGTCCCCTCATAAATCTGGATCAATGGTATAAGAGAAATCTTCTCCTTGTAATTTCTCAGAGCATGTCCCCAATGAGATCAAGGTATAGAGAGTTGGGTCTCGAACTAGTTTCACTTGAGGACAACCGCTCTCGCCAGCCCAAACAACATCTTATTGCAAAAGAAAAGAGAGAAGACGGAGCAGGAGATCCTTTCAATATGTTGCTTGAGGAAGCCCTCATGCGATAGAGGAATGCGATGATGGACAACTTCGCTCATATCCTTTGACGACTATCAATGGTGGTCGAGGCATCTTCGATAAGCATCCATTTCAGAGTTGTGGCACCCTTCAAGGTACAAGTAAATTTTGATATCCCCTTATTTGAAGGCCAGATAGATGCAGATGCTCTAGAAAAATGGTTGAATATGCCATAAGGTTATTACTTTGTCCATAAAAAAATTGAGATGAAAAGATCACCTTCGCACTCCTTAAAGTCCTTCCCCGTGTCAAAGCTTGGTGGGAAGGTTACTAGGAGAGGTACATTGTGGATGAATCTACACCATTCAGGAGAGAACCAACTTGGGAGGCCTTTGTAGATGCCCTCAAGGAGGAGTTCTACCTTGTCAGAAACTATGATGACCAGTACATGAGATGGACAACTTTGTATCAGAAAAGAGACCAGACGATGCGATGGTAACTAACATTTTTCATACCTTGCACTCTAAGCTGGGTATCCAAGACTCTGAGCGACACCTAGTTTTGAAGCATCGCAGTGGTTTGCACAAGTACATTCAAATAGAGATGGATTTCTTGGAAATCTCCTCATTGAGAGTTGCTTATCGATATGCAATCAAAGTTGAGCAGAAATTCAATCAGTGGAGTAAGTGGGAGTTTGGGTTTGCAAATACACCACAACAGAAGCATGGAAAAGGAAACCCTAACTCACAGAACAAAGGACACAGAAAGGAGAGTCAATCTCAATAAAATCAGTCCGAACAACCATCTAAGAAGGGTGATGGGAAGTCTAATAAAGACACCGGAAAGTGGTATGAGTTCCACAAAAGCCCCTGGCACAACATCGATCAATGTCGCTTGAAACGGTCATTGATGGTCGAGCTCAAACAATCAGAACCTGACTTGGAATCTGATTCAAATTACAATAAAGGGAAACAAAACATCGATGCGAAACCCATTGCTACAATCAACAATAAAACTAGAATAACTAGAGGAGCTTGAGGAGGGGGAGTGCCTCTTCCACTCGCAGAGGTGGGTAAAGGGGACCCCACTGCATTTCATTGTTAATAGTGGGAGTCAAAAGAACTTGATCTCAGTAGAGGTTGTCAAGAGATCAAAGTTGCCAATGATGCCACACCCCCAACCATACACCATTAGATGGTTGAGTCGGGGATGAGACATCCACGTCAAACAACAATGCTACATGTCCTACAACATCAAGCCCTCTAAGGATGAGGTACTAGGTGATGTTATTTTAGGAAAACCATATATGTGGAAACGTCACACTATCTATGAGTCTCGGCTCCGTAGTGTCATTGTTACTCTGGGAGGTCAACTCTACAGGGTACCAGAGTTAGCTCTGACTAATTTCACTTCATTGATATCGACAAAACAATGTCACAAATTATTCTCTCAAACCAAAAAAAAATTCCCTCTTCATGATCCAGTCAAAAGGTGAACAAAATATCACTATGACCACTACAGCCTCGGCCTAAGACCTTTTTATTCGACAGAAGTAGATCAACAAGATTGTAGAGGAGAACGAAGATATTTTTGCTTCAGCTATGGGGGTGCCTCTACACTACCACATCCCACATTCCATTGAATTGGTGTATGATGCTCCCTTACCCAATGGTCCAATCTATAGACACTCCCTTCCAGAGAATGAGAGTCTTCCATATGTTCATCATGGCTCTATTGGCCACAACCCCTTTTAGGTGTGCTTTCCAACCATTAGCTCCCATTGATATAGCTCTTCTTATTGCATCTTCATCGATAGAGTCCTTCCACACTCAGACCAAGGTAGTTCATGCAGTCAGATTCATTGAACAGATCCAACACCTCCCCCAATAGGTTCATGACATCCTTCCACATGCCAATTACAAGCATGACATCTACTTCAACAAGGCAAGCGGCTCACCAAAGTTCATATTCAACAAAAGTTTCCCCATCTTTCGAGGGAAATTGAAGCAATGGGTACCATTACTTCCTAAGGGGAGAGAATTGATCCAGGTGGTTCTCGGTGGCCATCCACCTTCTCCACTGAATCAATGTTTCTGAGCTTGTGGTTTTGATAAACCATGATATTCACCCTTTTGATGGGGAATGTAATGTAATGCCATCTCCATTTGTAACCTAATGTAATGCCTACAATGTTAATGCACCAGATCTCATTAGTACTCCACAATTAAGTGCGCTTGGGCTAGAGTATTACTAGGATGGGTGACCTCCCAGGAAGTCCTAGTGTTTTACATGCCTATGGAATTTTGTAAACTTAGACCAATTTATCCCACATGCATCATGAGAATTATTCTCCTCTCAATCTCTGATATATAATCGAGGTGAAGGAGGTCATTTAGGCATGCAATGGAGTGTGATGTAAAGCTTGTTGTGAATGAAGTGTAGTCAACATTGCTTTCTCTTCAGAGATAAACTACCCCATTCTAGCGAGTTCATTTCACTTTACATTTTTACAATTACCGCATACTCTGTTCATCAATAGAAATTGAGTATTACTGCATCTCTGGGTTTATTTTATATTTTTGTGTTTTATCTTGTCCCCTCATAAATCTGAATCATTGGGAAGAAATCATCAACAACAAGTGCAAAACTAGTCTTAGATACAAAATGGAAGTGACCTGTCACATTCTAGATTATTCCAAACCAGTTCAGTTCTAGAGTGTTGGATTCCTTTAAGAAAATTTCATCTTCACTTGCTCCAGTTCAAGATCAGATTCCTAGATGCCAACATTGTCATCAAGTTGGCCACATGGAGGATCAGTGTTTTGATATTCATCCTTGTAAGCATTGTGGAAATCATAATCATCCCTCAAATAGATGTTCCAAATGTAAGAAACCTGCAAGAGTAAAGAATCAATATGGTTGGATCACTTCTTGATAGTGGTCATCAACAACCAAGAAGATATATCATTCATACAAAAGAATTCATTCTCGAGTATTGACACAACTTGCAGAGGAAATATTTTTATCTTCTCACCTTGTCTCCGACATGGGGGGATAATATCAATGATTGACAATTAGGCTTTCAGTTTCAAAGTCATGTCAATCGAGCAAGAACAAGCAAGCCAGAGCTAGATTCCATTAGCATGATTTGGTTTAGGGTCATGTTTAAACCACCATTTGAGAACACTTTCAATTAGCAGAAGACATCAAATTCTAGCTAAATTAGGCAATTTTCCAGGAACCATTTAGGCTTAGAGCCAAGTTCTAGAGTTTTTGGTCTTCCTTAAGCTACCATTTAGTAGAAGACATCAACTTTTTCTAGCCATTTGGTTTGTGGTCATCCCAAAACCACTAGATTCAAAGAGTACATTCAACCATTGGCAACTGTCCACTTCTTGATTCCATCTCTCTGCTTGGACTCACATACACCCTTCGGATTAAGGGGGGGAATGTTGGAAACATAATCCGTCAGGGTTATGATATTCACTTGAGAAGGAAAATGAAAAGTCACAAGTGAATAGGAACTGTCATCGGGAGCCTTAGAGACCTCTTGGAAGATGAATCCAAAGGTCATAGATCATGTATTTATATGTGTATCATATTAAAGGTATATCATGTTGATCTCCATTCTGGTGTATTCCAACAATCCTAATAAGTGATTAAATGTTTTAAAGGTAAATGATTAGAAAGAATAATATAAACCACTAATATATCCACTTGACAAAGAGGGTTAGGAGCTAGTGGGTGTGTGTGCCAATTCTAATATGTAAGATAAGCAACATAAATAACTTCAGATTTTCATTTGTATATATCACTCGACAAATAAAACTTCAAGAGGTTAGAACCACTTTTAAGCTACTATAGGGCACATAGAGTCAAGACAATTAGCATGAATCAATGGTCCATTGTATTATTTTGATTACCAATTGATTGAATGCTAAGAAGGGACAAGATCAAGGCTATCCTTGAACTTCTGAATCTATTTTATGATAAATAACACACAAATTTCAGATTTAGAGCATGAGAAAGACCATCCAATAGGAAGATTATGCACTAGAGAGCAAGACGTCTTGAATGTTTCCACTTGGTAAAGAGATATTCTATGCAAAAACAACCCAACAAGTGTTAGAAACAAGTTCTAAAGATATGCAACCATTAACTAAGCAATAACTTGTAAAATAGATGGTGAATCCCCCTAGGGTTATATAAGTTAACACTTGGGTTTCACCAAATAAATCTCTAAGTAAATGATAAACAATTATAACCACTTTAGATATTAAATTCACCACTAGATATGTAAGATAAACTTGTATAAACAATCTAGAAATGAAATAGAGGTTAGGTATGAGTAAGATTACATCTTTGAGCACCAAACCCTAGCCTTGGGGTTTCACCAAATCTATTTTTTTATTGCTGCAACTTAATTTCCAGATTTGAGAAATGCTTTAAATCAGCCCCAAAAACATTATATAGGACCTTGAAGTTCCTTTCTATTGGGTTGTTTTTCCTCCTTAGGGTAAAGATCAACAATTAATCACAAACCCAGGGTAAAGATCAACAATTAAGCACAAACCCTTGCATAAATTTGTCTAGGAAATAAAATAAATGGTTAACTTTACACTAGACAATGAAATAAATCTAAATAAAGATATTTATTTGTTTTTTCACATTAGATTTTGAATTCCAAGGTTTTTGGTTGGTTGTTGGGAGAAGACTAGTGCCTTTTCTCCAGTTAGGGCTTATGGGGTCCAGAAGTATGCCCCTCTAAAATTTGGTCACTTATATCTTAAGGATTAGGGTAAGAGATTAGAACCCTAGTGGTTGAATAATCCCTCACCTAATCATGAATAAGCTATGAGGACCAAGGCCCTAAAATAAGGGATTCCATAAGGGAAAAACATTCACCAACAAGATCAATTATGGCTTGAATAAAAATACTTAAAACCCTTGCAAAGGAATAAAAGGAAAGACAATACAAGATACTGGCACTTACCAAACCAATAGAGTAATATGGAAGAAATAGAAACCCTAGACGTCTTCCTTCCAAGTGATTAATAACCCTTCAAATCGATCAATCTTGCAAAAGTCTTGAACATTTACAACAAAAGTCTTGAACATTTACAACAATTCTTAGATGCACCAAGAAAATAACTAAGAAAGAGAGAGATCCAAGAATTGACACCAAAACCTCCAATAGGTATATCTTCAACAAATTGTATTATCAAATGATGTCCAACAACAACAACTTGGAATGAGAAGAGAGCCTTTATTTATATATTAGGCTTCTACATCCTTCTCGTTCTTTCTTATTTTTTTATCTCCCTAAAATTAGCCTAGGAGACTCACAAAAAGTGACTGTCATCCACACAAATAAGGAGACTAACTCAAATACAAACAATAGATGCCACATGTACAATAAAACTCTCTAAGAGAGGGGGCCTTCCCATAGAAAAGGGACCGACTTGCAAAAGTAGCACAATGTTCCATTGAAAATGTGTAGTCAAGGCCTCAAATCATGGTGTAGAAGCATCCTGCAAGGAAGTAGCCAACATCTAGCCTCGTGATGTGGAACGACCTCCTAGAATGAGTGAGTAATACCCTAAAAAGTGGATGAAGATCCATTGTTGAGAATAAGAAGGAAAAAAAGTGGAGAAGGGTTTTGCGACATACCTTGTACACATGGTTGCCATGGCTTCTTTGGGGCATACTGGAAAGAAGGTTCATCTGTCTCATTTCCTCCTTTGTAAATAACTCTCAGTCCTGGCAATGAGGAGAATATATCCATGTCATGATCCTCTACACAAATAGCACAAATGTGCACATTGTTTAGTGGAAATTCTCTTGGAGGGTGCCTTTTTCTACATTGATGACAAAAAATAGTTAAAATTGCATTTTCTTCCTCCTATTTATTTTTAATCTTTATTGTATCTAACTGTGAGCTAAGAGTACCAAGGATTTTTGTTTTGAAATGTTCTAACAAATTTCCTAACTCCACCCTTGTGACTTCCCCTACAACAATTTTAGTTACCTTGGAAAAAGTGTCCCTTATTCCCTTACCATATTTGGCTATGCTCCTTGAATATTTCTTGCATAAATTGAAAATATCATCAAATGGAAAATGAGAGATATCACCAAAACCCATCAAATTAAGTACATATATGTATTCTTCCAAAATTTCCCTTAGAAAAATAGCCCTAGTTGTCTCATCACTTAGTGTTCCTCGTTTAGTCTTTTGAAGGACGTGTAGAAATCTATCAACAAATTCCTCAAGACTCTCCTCATCCTGTTACTGCATTTTGAAGATATCATTACGTGATTCCTTGGTCCTGCAATAGTCTTGGTACTTCTTAAGAAATTTGGTTTTCATTTCATCCGAATATCTAATGGAGAATTCTCCAAGGCCCATGAACCACCTTAGGGCTGAGTCTTTCAATGTTGTTGGGAACAATTTTAATTTTTGAGCATCATTTGCATAGTTATAGCTTCAACATAAAATGTCAAAGTCAAATAGGAAAGCATCTAGATCTTTTGTGGCCATACCTCGGAAATTTGGTAAGACTGATGGAGGGATGTTTTTCATAGCCACATTAGATGCCAAGTCAATAATGGGGAATCGAAAGGTTGCCACTCATTCGATCTCTTTATTCCTCCTTTCCTCATCTGCCATGTTTCCAAACAAACCAAATTCTTCCAACCTTGGTGTTAAAGATGGATCAACAACTGGGTTGTGATAAGTGTTGAAATGATCTTTGATATCTTGCTCGGTTGTTCCTTCAATAGTACGGGATTCAATCTGAGATGCAACCACATTTAGTGGAAGCCCAAAGAGATCTGTAATGCATTCATGATTGACTTTCTGGTCCAATGTTGGATCAACCTTGGGAATTGGTCCACTAATATGGGTGTTTTCAGATTCTTGATGCTTAGATCCTTCTTGAATTTCCTGTACCTCTTCCATAATAACTTCATATTGAGGTGTAGTCAGTTTAGAAATCAATTTTTGTGCATAATTTTTCCATTTTCTACCAGCATATCTTTCAACTGGGTTAGTTGGGGGGATTTATTTCTACCAAACAAATTTGTTGGAATTTCACTTGTTGATTTAAGAAACCTACCTCTATTATCCCTAGGCCTAACCATGAGTCATCTGCATGACAAAAGAGGGTTCGGATAGACTCACCAAAGTGCATGTGATGGGATAGAACCCTTGTAGGAATTCATAAGCAAGGGTGCCTTTGTGTCTTACCAATTGTCCTCTGCAAAATCTGTGATGTAGTGAGAAAGAAAACCACTAAACAAACTCTTCTTCTATCATTTTACCTTTTACAACTCCTTGACAATGGTGCCACAAATGTTGGGTCAATTAATTGTCATACTAAAAACCCATTTTAGTTGTCAACCAAGTTCGTAAACTGATGAGTTGTAGACACAACATGCGTGGGTAAAGGATCGAAGTTGTAACTACTCTAATTATTCTAGCTTCTCAAGAGACAAACAAACCATGCACCAAACCAATCACTCATGGAAATGTTATCAAGCAAACCTTAAATCTATCCACGGGTTGAATACAAAATGTGATCAGAGATAAAATAACTTATATGTCATGCATAGATATCTGATCTGTGCATGATCATATTCTCTGATTTGTTCTCATTCTGATCTTTCAATTTGTATATGCTAAGGTTTCACACATCAAACGATCAAAGACACTGACAAAAGACTTGAAAACAAATACTAGTAGTGAGTTCCTTTCGTCAAACCTCCTTTTAAGATCCAAGATATAGTCTTTCACTCTCATAGACTGAGTACTCATGATCTATGTATACGGTTAAATATGACAATAAGAATTCTATTCACTTGTCAAAAAATTATATCACAAAATGAGGAATTATGGTCATAAGTTTTATTCTAACTGTGTTTTTTATAAGTCAACTAAAAGGATATTGAATCTCCACTTGGTGCTACTCATCTTGTGTTGAACCTCTTAGTTTAGAGTGAAATCTTATGGACAAAATATCTAACACCCAACCCACAATCAATAATCTTAATGCAAAGGACATATGGTGGCACTGTACTTATCTTATACAAACAATTTGTTCATACAAGGGTGACTCAACTTGTCATGCATTATTCAATATTAATTGTGTGATGCAAATAAGAACATTGGTTACTGAAAAACAAGCAACAATATTTTAATATCAATCTTCACAAAGTAGCTTATGACATTTCCAAATTGGGATGCCTTTTCATAAGTGATTAGATCAACCTATATCAGATTGTATAAAAGCTCAATAAAAGAATAACAAATCATTCAAAAGGAGAAGCCTTGTCTCCTGAAAAGTATGCAAATGGTTTTATAAACTAACTCTGGAGGTCACACATTGATAAATCATACCACTCATTTATAAAAAGTCTTGAGGTTGTCTTTGGGTGAAACCCTTCACACTCAACTCTGCAGGTTATAGTCTTATGCTACAGAAAGAAGATTAAAATAAAAAAACAACCATAATTTATAAAGAAAGGTTGTAGTAGACTTCAATGATATAGCATTTGTTTGTCAAGCTTCTTATCTTTTTACTAGCATGGTTGTCATCAAAGTTTCAAATACATTTATGGATCTCAACAAAGGTTGTAGTAATTGTTATCTTTTCAAATTTTCCTTCACAACACTGTTTCAAACTCTCTTATTTGTATGTAAACCATTGACCAATGTTTTGATCAATTAAATGATCTATCATAACCCATAATTGTTCGCTTTTACCACAAGAAACTCAACAACATATACCATCAAAGCGACTCATAGATTCAAAATTCATTCTCTAGAAAAACATAACAGAGTCAACAATGAGTCAAACCCTAGATACGATTTGAGATTTGTGATGTAGTTTGAATGAAAGGGGTTTCTTTCCCAAAATAGAATTCAAGGTCTATAAATCACCATTCATACACACCAATAAATATCTTGTAGACACACACACAATTTATAAATAAATCTTTAAACATTTGCAACACAAGAAGGAATCAATATAATAAACTAAACTAAGTTAAAGAAATAACTTAGCTCGATGTCCTTGGGACTAGTGGGCCCTTGCCGACCCTAGTAGTGGGCTGCGAAGACTCGGTCACTCATGGATAAAACAACACCATGAATCAAAACTGCCAATTTTATTAAAACAGAGAGTCCTTACAACTTACACAAGCTGTATCATATACATCAGAGATATCACCAAATAGCAGTAGCCTTCATCTATTCCTTGATGCAAGAGTACAAAATATGCTTCTTAACCTTGATTTACAAAGTAAACATGCTTTTATAGAAAATCCCTAAACTACATATGAAGTCGGCCTCCTCTGTTTTCAATTAACATGAAGACAAAAATAGTTTTACAGTCATGAAGTTGAACTGACTTTCAATTCTTCCCAACAACTAGTACAAACTAATAAAATCAGACCAAAGATGATCTCATCGCTATTCATATGATGTTGGACACATAGGAATAACAACCAAATTTCATGAATCTAGATCCAAGAATAGCCTGGTCACTAGAGCATTTTCCCTTTTGTTGATCTGGAACTCCACACTGACAAAGAACGGTTCTGGCATAAGGTAACAAGTAATGAACCATGATGGCACTTCACTCTCCAATACCCAGGTGATTGATCTTCATTTAGGCGCGGACATGTATTTGAACCTTGAAATCCCGACATGGGAATAGTTGTGGTACGAGAATACCACTACATTCTTCATTAGCAAATCTTGTTTTAAAAACTCCTAATAAGTTATCAAAAACTTAGGAAAAATGACAAAATGAACAACCATACCTCATAATACTTGCCGAAGGGAATTTTGGTCTCGAAATCACAAAAAGGAATGGTATCAGGAATAGGTTTAGGGATAAAAACGAAGTATTAGTGAAAAAAAGGTGTCTGGATAATGACAAAATAGGGGTTCAACACTTACATGCTTTAAAGTTTCCTCCAACTTTTAACACTTGAAATTAAGTTTTGTTTCTTTTTCAAGGTAAAATGAAAATATTCTATGATTCATCTAGTGAATTTCCATTTGCTAATATCTCAACACACTCTAATTTTTTTTGAATTTTTGGGTATTGCTTTCTTCTCATTATTTTTTCAACTTTTCTCTTTTTTTTAAATTTTCCCTTTTTCAATTCTGATGTGTCGGAAACGTAATATGATAGGGTTAATAACTTGACGAAACATGAATGGTCAAGTTATTGCAATGATCATCAAGAGTCCAAACGACCTCTTGGAAGATGAATCCAAAGGTCACAACTCATGTACTTATACGTGTATCATATCAATGAAAAAAGCATCTCATTCTTATCTTTATCTATGCATTCCAACAGTGGTATCAAAGAACCTTAATTATTAGGCCTAATTATCCTATGGTACTTTTCCATGGTTGACTGTCTATATCGATTATTCCCTGAGTGAACCTTGTAGAGAAAGTATTTTACACATGGTGCTTCATGCCTGGGGCATTTTCGATAGTTTTTTCCCAGCTGAGAGATGTATATAGAAACACCTTTATATGTATAGACTGTCTTTGGCTTATCTCTCTTGAACGTATCCCTCTACATTACTATGCAATTAGATCCACCTCCCTATCTATTGTTCACACCCTCCATTTTTTTGATCGGAGTCTAAAATAATCGAAACCCATCAACATCCATTGAATATTGCAGCCCTACTAAACTATATGGATTAGATAACTGTAGAAGAAGTTTTGATACCTATAGGTTCTGCATGAACAATAGTGGTGTAAGAGCTCTTAGGAATAACCATGGTTTTATATGAAGGGAAGAAGAGTTTCCTTCTACATGAATCTTTTCCATTCGCACTCTGTGCATCTGAAGAAAGAATCTTGGAAGCGTGAAGAATTTGTCTTGACCATTGGAATTTCAATCAAAAGAGAATTTGATCCTTGGAAAACCTAAACTTAATACACATAGAAATAATATTGAGCATTTTTTGAAATGAGAGCGTGACTGGAAGTTGTGCGGTTACAAATACTAATGATTATTGTTATCACTGAAATTTCGTCTGCAACATTGCACACAAATGGTTATAGAAATATAGCAATGCCAACAACTATTAGTTCACCTGTAGCACCAAAATGCATTTCAAAAGGAAAAAACTATACAATTGGGTAAAAATTGACATGCGAAAACTCACTAAAGGAAGCGCATGGGCCAACGAATCTCGTAGAGCACACAATGTGCCATATGCACGATTGTGTACGAGAAAAGTCGTGCACTCCTGTGAATGACACATTTATGGTTCTTATCGGCCCCTCAACCACTTATGGACCAGCTCCCAACTTGATTTGACCTTCATATATGAGATAAACCTGAATGGGGGGCAGGTCATGGACCAAAGGGTGCCCTAAAGGGCCCCTTGTTCACACTAAGAACCAATTGAATATTGCCTTGAAGAAATTCTATAAATGGAGGCCATGGGTGCACTAAGAAACCAAGATCTTCATAGTATTGTTATACTGCTTCAATTCTCCCTTGAGAATCCTCTTTTCTCCTAGGATCATTCTAGCATCATTGCAATAGGCCATTCCACTCACCTCTTGAGGGAATAGGCATTGATTTTCTTCATCATTTTCCATTTTTCTTCCATTGTAAGAAGATCTCTCCATTAGGGAACTTAAGAGCCCTCCCAAGGAGGAAGAGGGGACTCATAAGTACTCATTTTTCTCTGTGGTGTTTTTCCAACTAATATAGTTATCCATTGGTGGCATAATCTTGGTCATTGGTTGATTGTTTATGGTTCTAAAAGTTCTTATGCATTCTAGTTTTTATTTCCTTAGTTGTTTTAGTTTGTTTACTTGTTTATTTCATGTGCTTGGCTTGTTTAATCCATGCACTAACCTTTGTCTTGTATAGCAGGCCCAACTAGGCATGCAAGTGCCCTTGTTTTGCTCACCTAAGTGATGAAACAGACACAACAGATTGGCGACCATACTGGGGATAAGGTATCAATTTCCACCCTATTTTGTCTTAGAGAGCACTTCTTTTTAATCCATTTGTCTTGTAGGTACCAAAAATGGCCCAACCTTACCTGTCAAGAGCCAAGTTCTGAGCTGGAGGAGGAG
>WSFP011418550.1:0-23338 GCA_009831015.1 Picea engelmannii
ACACACCTTTGCTCCAATGCTTTTGATGAAGAGTATACACAACCTGACTTGGAAAGCTAAAGCAAAGCTATCACAAGCACAATCTTCAACATAATTCTTCATGCATAAGCTAGCCTAACTTTTCCCATGAGATATCCCTCCTTATATAGAGTGAAGAGGGATGGATGAAGAGATTAGGATGATCCCACTAAATCAGAGAAGCGAGTGAGATCCAAACTGATTGGAGGCCACCTCATCCTTTCAAATATTCCATTCTAGAACTTTCGAGACATTCACCTTTTTCCTTTGTTTGAGCATCATCGCACCCTCAAAATTAGCAACCTGCGACGATGTCATAGGACACTGTGGTGCAACATGCGAAGATTGGGGATCATCGCACCCTTAACACTGGCAAGGTGCGACGATATTCTAAGATAAGGTTTTTCAATAAGGAAAAGATGATTCCATTTCTCAGGGGAAAGTCTTATTTCTTCAATAACTTTAAGGGAATAGATAAGTAGGCAATACATATATCATCAATGATCATGGGGGTGACGAAAATAATGTGTAATAGAATGCCCCCCAATGTATGAAGTTGGAACACGTGAAAACTGAAATACTTTGTATAATATGTGTGTCGAGAACAAGGAGCACATCAGTCAGAAACCTGTCAACAAACAAGCATCTGCATAATAACATACAATTTACTGAGGTAGGCATTCCCATACTCAGACTACAAGTGACCCTAAGAATAAGTGTCAAGTGAATCATGGCCACCAATCATACACTGTGGATCCATGTCATTATGATTCAACATAGCCACGAGAAATACATTGTGGATCTATGCTATAAGGAATCAATTTTGGACATAGCCACGAGAAATACACGGTGGATCTATGTGTCAGTACAAACTTATGAATACTCCATCACAACTTGGATTCATGTGATAGTATCCAAGGTCTTCATTTCCATTGTCCCAAAGTACAAATCTATCCATGTGATTACATGTGTTGAGGTCAAACATGGTAAAAACCACTCGATTACCGTTCATTAATGGATACCATTAACAAGTGCGACGGAAATCACCATTGATGTCAATGACCCCCAAGGTACTCTAGTACAATCCAACGAATGTGAATTAATAAGCTGAAGTCAAACACTCAATGGAATTTTCCAATCAAGTGTCAATGATGTGAACCCACTGTCAAAAACGAGGAAACTTGCCATTGAGACATGCAGGCTCCAAGGTACTAAATGATTTCTAAGTCTAATTCCTGGATAACGAGTTGAAGTCGACATGAAAAAAATCGTCATAGGAGGGCCTTAATGTATCCCCCATAAATTCCATGAAACATGTAACAAATTTGAAGTAGATCAGAGTATAAAGTGATTCAAGAATGATTCAGGGAAATTCAACATGGTAAGAGTTTGAGGACTGCAGATGGCCGAATTGATAGAAGGCTTGTTTAGGTTGAACTTCTCTTGAACATATGAATGACACAACAATTTTCTTGGCAACATTGACTCAAGGATTCCCAATATACAGACTTGCAGATGATCAAACGAGAGATAAATGGATTTCTCAACCCAGATACAACAATGAAAAGGGGTGTCATGTTCAAGAGCGACTTACTGCCACTAACACAGATACATATATACATTTCTTTCCCAATTCCCCCCCACCATTTCTGGCGAGTACCTCTTTATTTTCACACAAGCTTGAGGAGGATAACATATGCTTGAAATGTAATCTCATCCTTCGGATGAGTCCCTCAGAGTATTTTTAATGAACCCTAGGAAGGAGTGGTTTGGTCCCATATGGGCCTTTCGATATTTGTTTTACGATTCCAAAGAAATAAAACTAAGGGGATTTTCATGTTTAAAGAGTCTGAAAAACACTTAAAGAAAACTCCAAAATGTCCTTTTTTGTAGAGTAGTCCGATGAGACCGAAAAAGAGATAATCTACCGCTCAACAGACGTTTTCTTCAAATACTTTGACGAGCGTGAAAAGAACAAGATCGCTCGACAATATTTTCATGTTTAGGAAGTTTGAAAAGAGCTTAAAGAGGACTCCATGGAGGTTCCTTTTTTGTCTAGCCTTTACGAGTCCAAAAAAGTGATAAAATTTTACTCGGTTACATTCTCATAGATTTACAAGCGTGACAAAGAACAAAGACTATGCTCGACGCTTTTTACTAAAAAAACTTAAAAGCATATTTATATCAAATGATTTTTCAAAACATGTAAAAAACGATAAAAGGGTTGATCCATATTAAAAGTCCAAATGCCCGACCTATATCTTGTAATATTGACACTTTGAAATGTTCATTAGGTTTTAACATAGGTGAAAAATAATTTCATTTTAGGTCAAAAATGATAAAATAGGTTAAATAAGTCAAAAAACAAATTCATTTTTACCATTCCATTTGTATTTCACCAAAACTAGTGTCAAAACCTCCATTTTTCCCCGATCTTCAAGCAACGATTCCGGCGCGATTCATGGATGATTTTTTGAGCCGTCTCTGTGAGGTTGGTGCTCTTCCTTTCCTCTCTCTTTATATAGAAATTTCATTCAGTTTTTATGGTTATTTTTGAATTTCATGGACAAATTTCCAAAGGGGAAAGTGCCTCCAGATCGTCGTAGGCTCTCTATATTAGGAACTGCGATGATCTGGGATTGTCGTAGGGGTTACACTAATGAAGTGCGACGATTTCACACTGTGGTAAACTTGGGACCTGAGATGACCACAACTCAAAAAATAAAAAGAAAGAAAGAACTAGGGAAGTCCCCAATTTTAGATTTTCAATGAACTAATTCATCTTTAAATGTTGTTTGGCAGACTTTCCACAGTTCATCATGATTAGATGGTGGGAAAGAGAGCACGAGGAGGAAGATTATATTGCAGGGAATGATCCCAACACAGTCATGGCACTCCGGGAGTGCGGCTTGATTAAGTTCTTCAAAGTGCAGGGTATGAGGGCCCAATTAGTTCTATTAGAGCACTTAGTCCGAATGTGGGACGTGAATGAACAAGTTTTTCATGTTGGGATACATACACTCACTTTGGATATTGATGACATCTATTTCTTGATCGGTTTATCTCATCCTGGGTATTGAGTGTCATTATCAAGAGGCAGAGGAGGAGGTGAGCCAATGGATTACTATGTCACACAACACTGCTCGGCTGGTACGAAGAAACATAGCGGTAAGGTTCCCATAAAGAACATCCTTTATTTATGTTTGAGGACCATACTCTTCACCATCACTTGTGTGTCTAGGAGTGTATCTCCACACATGACCTTGCAAAGTCAGTTTCACTATGCCATCGAGTGCATGGAGCCTCAAGTATTCATCTGGCATGAGGGCCTCCTCAAGAATATGAAAAAACAATTAACAAAGTGAAGGACTGGTCGACTGGAAAAATTTGGCTACAGATCGATTTTGGTGTCCTTTTTCCTAGAAAGGGTCCCACTACTGCATCTTCAAAATGTGGATTGGGGTGTGCCTACTCCATGGTATCCTCACATAAGGAGGTGGGTCGACTTAATGACACTCCATGGTGGCATCCCAGCTATTACGTATGGGCCTACCTTTTTCCAGTGGCTGAGAGATCAACTTATCATGATCAAGGATTACGCTTATGTCAGGGCTGATTTCTGTGGTGATCTTGACTTGACACTACCCGAGGGTTCACATTGGGAGAAATAGGTAAAAAAGACTTTTTCATTTATATATTGTTTTTGTCATTTTAATTATGAAAATTTTATGTTATGTATCCGAGACTAATCAAAATCTCTCAAAATGCAGATGTGGCACCTTTCATACCTCCAGGATCATCTCCAATCCAGAGACGTGGAGAGGTAGGGGCAACGACAAGTTGAGGAGTAGCGGATGAGGATCTCGAGGAGATCGAACACAACCTTGAGGGATTGACTATGGATATCCCTGACATTATTGTGGATGAGTTGCCTCAACGCTACCAATGCCATACTGTTGGCGTTTCAACATCTATTGGTCAACTGCTCCATCATGTAGCACGGGCAGTGGTTTGTTATCATGAGAAGTGTTATCACACAATTTGTACTTGTCCTAAAGGAAAAGGCTAAATGAGGGAAAATTTGGGTAACATGAGGTTGTATTATCACTATCACCTTAATAAGACACCTCTTTTGTTTAGGGATGATAGCCCAGGGGAGACGTCCCTGGTGACCTGGGGGTTTGAGAAGGCAAAGGTTGAAGTATCAAGGAAAGTTATCCCCTCTCACAAGTCACACTAATCAGAAAATGCCAAAGTTTTAGCAAATGAAGCAATGATATGCTTGAGTGTACCTAGCCAGAACAAAGCAACAAGAAAACAATATCTTTTGCAAGTACAATTTGATGTTAGTGCTTCATAAAACCTTGGACTTGTCGATAAAAGAAATAAGTTGATGCAAGATGAAGCAAACAAAAATTCTATAAAAACAATGTATATAAGATGATAGCTTCACAATCAATGCCTTAAATAATCTTCACAATGACCAAAACTGATAATCCAATGATAACAATATACTAGCATTTGTCAGAAGCTAATGAGGCGATGTAAAAATCAACTTTTGCAATTGCTTTTAAGAGATTTTGTTGTTGTAATAATTGTTGTAGCTTACTTTTATAGCAACAACAAGAAGGTTAGTGAATTAGTCTAATCTAGGGTTAGGAAAGATTAGTAAATAGCTTGAGGTAAAAGTTTTAAGTGTTGTTCTCATCAATCAATCAAATAGAAGGTCTAGATTAGTGTCTTTATGGCTAATGGAGTCACTTTTAGTAGAAACAATATTGAAGGAATCAGAGGATAACATGTAAGCTAATAACAAAGAGGGGTGAAGGTTGAGGTGTTGGTAACCCAAGGCCTCAATCAACAAGCCCTAGAAGGAAAAATGCTACTAGGAAGTAGGTAACCTTAGGCCCTAGTGATTTTCCTTCTTCTTTAGCTCAAGCTTGAAGTAAATAATCCCTTGATGAAGCAAGTGATACTAGAGTGCTACAATGGTATGGCTCTAGCACAATGCTTCAAAAGGTAGGGTTTCTAGCACAATCTAGTAGGTGAAAAGCTATTAAGACAAGGACAATAACATGTGTTTGATCTCCTAGGGTTTTAAGCTAGCAATTTCATAATCTTGGAAAAAATGCAAAGTAAATGTACCATAACCATTCAAAGTAAAGAAGAATTGCATAAATTCACTTACATTCACCAGGAATAATCTATAAATTAGCGTAGTTGAAGACTTTCCACCAAGAAAAATGCCAAAAACACCATTGTAAACCTCCTCCAAGAGTTGTGCACCACTTAATTTCAGCCAAAGAGCCTTAGAAGAGCCAAAATTTCAGACCTCACTTAGTGAGTGAATGATTGATGAAAAAATATAAGGGGAAAATCCCCTATTTATACAATGAAAATGACCTTTAATTACAAAATTAGGTCAAAAAGGCTGACATGGCCAGTTTACATGAGAAAATCCAATTTTACATAAATTTGACAAACAAAGCTCTAATCTAAGCTTTTTATGGTGATGTCATGCCCCTCCTAGGGTGACGTTAGCTTCCTTGATGGAATGTTAGCCCTCCAAGTGGAACGTTGGGGCTCAAAACCCCTCTGGAACTACCACACATGCCAACCAATGTCATCCTCAAGCTGGGGGCCTCAACTGGGTGACGTTAAGGCTCTGAATGATGACGTCAAGGGCCTTAAAGGGCCAACATCATGGTGGGAGGGAAATACCCCCCTTGGTCCAGGGCTGCCAGGATGTATCTAGTGGAACGTCCTCCTCTCTCTTTGGTGCAAGCCTTTGGTATATGTCTGCCCCTGGCTGGGGTCTCAACATCCATCTAGTGGGATTTTATCCCTATGGAGGTCTGAGATAATCATCTCCCCATGTGTACCTGTCCGTCAGGCATGATCCTGCAACAACAAGTATGCCCTCCATGGGCTCATAAGTCACATGGATCATAGCAATGTCAATAACATCTAATGATCAAGTTATCTAAACATGTGCATAAAACCCCCCTTTCCCAGAAAAGTGCTCACATACATTATGTTATTCTACAAGCTAGGTTTGGAGATGGTTTCAGGACGTCCTATTGGGCTAATTATCCTTAGATGTGGGATGTTTCCAGGTGAAGACCAATCTAGGTCATGTAAGTGAATGAGATGGTATGGGGATGTTTGGGCAATGGGTGCAGTCATGACAGGGAAATGTATGGCTTACCTGTGGGTGCCTATGAAGAGGGTGAGTTGCACCTTGTCATGGATGCAAGTGTTTCCAAGCCCATTCAATTCCCTTTTTACCTTTTTTATGTTATTGATTTTTCTTTCAAGAGAATAGCTGGGGGAAACTGCCCTGGCGTGGTGACCAATGGTGACATCGTTACCCACAAGCATTTCATGAAGATGAGAAAGTTGTCTCATGATAAGACCCCCTTTCTCTTGGCTATGCCACCAAGAGCCACTACCCTGGCGTGGTGACCAGCTAAATGGTAGTGTCATACCGCTACATGCCCATGGACCTAATAGGGTGGCTCGTGATGAGACCCCCTATCCTCCAACTAGGTCTTGAGTTTATTTATTTTATGGGTCCCTCCTTTTTCTTATTGAGAAGCCTTTTATTGCTTTCTCGTGGATCCTTGGGTGAAGCATCTAAAGGTTTTCTTCTTTTGGATCTTATATTTTGCCATCTTCTTTTACCCTCTGAGCCTTTAACCTCTTCTTCTCACAAGGCAAGGTACAACCCTTTTCTAGCTTCGCAAACCCAATGCCCGAACCAATGTAGGGGATGGATGAGAGGGAAGATGATGAAAAGTGATAAGTATGGTGGGAATGGACGATGGCCTTTCATGAACCCACCCAGTGGCAATTCACTCCTAAGGGAACCAACTTTCTAGGGCATTCTGTCATCCCCCCCTAGGTATGGACAAGTCAAAAGGCATAAAGTCCAAGCACACGTCATGAAAAAAAATAATTAAATTCACATATTCAAATGTTTTGAGAATCAGAGTGACACATACCATGATACCCAAAATCATTACCTCATGGAGCAAGACCCACTGTTGCTGAAGGACCAGGCCTATGGGATGGATGTTTCTATTGCCGACAGGATGGAGGCGCTGAAGAATAAATATGGGCTCTCCAGGGCCACGCTCAAGTCAATATGGCTCTCGGTACTCCATGTCTAGGACCTGTGGGCCTCGAGACATAATCTCCTTAGTTATCCCTAAGCTAGGGAATAACAAGCAACATCCATGATACATATGTATATGAAGCCATGTGCTTCAATATTTTGGTCTCAGGACACACTTTTTTGTAACTTTTTGCGTTATAATACAAAAATTCTACCGATTTACTTGTCTTTATGTGTTTGTTTTTGGATTTATAAATTGCGCAAATTGTTATCTAAAACATAATTGGCTAAATCATATGTTAATGTATTTAGATATCTAGGAATGTGTTGATATTCAATGTAATCAAAATTCTTTTCCAAAAGGTGAATTCTCAAGTATACCCGTAATAGTGTAGGACTTCTGATGGAATAGATGTTTCTTAATTGTAGCACCACAAGTTGAGAATCGAGTCATACAATTAGATAACGGATGCCAAGTGAAATGGCATCAGTCAATAACTCAATGGCTGCACTATACTCCGCAATGTTATTAGTTGCACGACCCGGGAAAATACCGTGTAGACTTATCAACTCGTCCGTGGGTGGATATATTGCCCATGCAACAGATGCGAGATTTTGAGTACTGCGACTAGCATCATCAACAAATGAAATATAAGGTAGCGAGAATGCCGACATCTGAAAACGAAGCACAATGCAAGGTAAGCAATTTGAGGGTAGAAAAAGAAATGACAAAAAGCACACTAGAGTATGATACATTAAAGTACAAAGCACTCATGCAAAACATTTTAAGCATAGTACTTCTCTAGGTAAAGCCTGTTTCTAGGTTCACCCAAAGGGATTCCATCGTAATCAACCATCTCGTAAGCTCCTTTCTCTAATACGCATTTAATGATATAAGGACCATGCCACATGGGCTCAAATTTACCTACCCCCAACAAGTCATGATCTTGGTCATAAATGAGAACCAAACCGCCTTCAGAAAAAAACACGAGGTTTAAGTACTTGTTTGTCGTATTGATCCTTAATGTGTTTCTTCTGGGTTTCTATGACTAATGCAGCATCACGACGAGTCTCGTCTAATTGCATTAAATACAACAAACATTCTTCTTCGGCTGTGGTATTGGGGAGATGTTAGACGACTAGCTTCAGAGACGAAGTTTCACATTCAATCGACAAGATGGATTCGATGCCATACACTAATTGGAAAGCATGAAACCCGTAGCATATTTAACGGATGTCTGATAGGCCCATAATGCCGAAAAAAGCATTGTATGCCAACTTGAATTATGAATCCCTATCATCCATCGAAGCATAGTTGTTAAAACTTTGTTGATTTCTTCAACTTGGCCATTGTCCCGTGGATAATAAGGGGTTGAGTTTTCATGCCTTAAACCCAACTTATCGGTAAGTTCAGACATCATAAAATTGCGAAAATGGGTGCCATGGTCGGTGACGATGACTTGAGGGACACCAAACCTAGTGATGAAATGATTGAATATGAACAGGGCTGCAATTTTCCTAGTGTTATTGAATGTTAATCCATAGCTACAATGATGTATCCATGCCCCCCGACCGAGTGAGGGTTACATGTCATGAAGTCAATGCCTCATTTAGAAAATGGACAAATGGAAACTACAGGATAGAGAGGAGCAGGATGAGAATGAATCTTATTATTATAGGTTTGACAAGCATGGCATTTTTGAACTGCGAGAATGCAATCTTTGAAAAGCGAAGGCCATAAGTAACTAGCTTGTAGGATATTTTGGGCAGTGGAATACCCAGACATATGACCGCCACATGCTCTAGAATGACATTCATTTAGTGCTTTCTTAGCTTCATCATATGTCAAACATCGTCGAAACACAGAATCAATACCACGATGGTAAAAGGCATCACCAAGGATAATATATTGACGGGCTTGATACCTAATTCAACGACAATATACACGAGATACATAAGGCCATAAAGTTTTAGTTTGGAGATAAATGATGATGTCTCCATACCATATATCGTCTAAACTAATCAGAAAGAGAGATTCATCAGGAAAAGAAACTTCTGCCACATTTTTTGTATAAACGGAGGGAAGGTCACATATCAACTCAACAAAGACCAAAGATTTCTTTGACTTGGATTTCTCCAACTCCAAATCAAACTCCTAGAGAATCAAAATCCATTTGTATTATTTTAACCCTAGCAATTGTTGTGTGAGAATATGGTGCATAGGGTTGCAATCATAAATAATCGTGGTTTTGCGCAATAAGATATAGTGACGAAAATGCTGGACAACTTGAACAACTTCCAAGGCCAATTTATCCACATGCATGTATTTGATTTCAGTGGTTGTAAGACTTCGAATTAAATAGTAAATGACATGTTCATCGTGCGAGTCATCCTCTTGGACCAGAACCATGGCGATGGTGTGATCCGAAGTAGCCAAATATAGTAAATAATCTCGACTATAATCTGGGGGAAATAATAGTGGTGTGCTAGTTAACACAAGTTTCAAAGCCTCAAATGATTTGTTAGCGGCATTGTCCGACACAAAATCATGACCCTTCTTAAGAAGTCGAGTAAAACCTTTCGTTAGTTTGGCATAGTTAGGAATGAATCATCATAGAAAGTTTGCCTTCCCTCACAAACTTTGGAGTTGGCATAAGGTAGAAGGAGGAGGCAAATTGATGATGGCTTCAACCTTCAATGGATCCACTCGAGTCCCATGCATGGAAACAATAAACCCTAGAAGTCGTCCAGATTCCACACAAAAAACACATTTATGTGGATTCAAGCGTATACGATAATATCGACAACGGAGGAAAATAGATCGTAAGTGTGCCGGGTGATCTTGACGACGCATGGAATGCGCTGGTAAATCATCAAGATAAGGTTCAACAATATGCTTTATATCGTGAAAGACATAAGACACAACTCTTTGAAAAGTCGCACCAACATTCTTGAGACCGAAGGGGAGTTTACTGTATGTGAAGGTACCCCAAGGACAAATAAAGGCAGATTTTTGCTGATCCACGGGTAAAATATTTATTTGATTATAGCCGGAAAATCCATCAATTAGAGAGAAGATTTCACTTTCGACACAGTCATCGATGATCTGGTCGACGAAAGGGGTTGGATAATTATCCTTAGGGCAAGCCTTGTTAATATCCTTATAATCAACACACACACACACACACAGATCATTTCTTGTTTCTTCGTGACCGGGACAAGATTGAACACCCAATCATTCAATGCTATAAGGTAGACAAAACTAGCTTTAAGAAGTTTCTAAACTTCAAGTTTGATTGTAGTGGCTTTTCATGGATGAACTGGGCGAATTCGTTGTCGAATGGGCTTAGCATCACGATATGTATTAATTTCATGTACAACGATATTTGGATCAATTCCAGGCATCTCTTTGTAACTCCAGGAAAATACATCACATAATTCTTGGAAAAGGGCCTTGTAAGTTTGGATCGCATCGGGAGAACATGAGGCACATAGGTGAAATTTTTCAATAATTCCAAGCTTAATCAAAATATCTAAAGGTATGGTTGGTGAAATATTTCCCAAGTTTCCTTCATACAAAACATCACATGTTGATTCAAAAACTGGAGGGAAATTAATAACTATGGATGGAGTCAAAATCCGTCGATAACTCTCGATAGTCTCAAGTTCTAGGAAGAGGATAGAACGATGATTTCCATCATCCCATGGTGTGTCTTCCATAGACATAACTGCCATGATTGTTTCATTAGTGTTAAAGATCATGTGAAATGGATCAGGAGACGTATCAAAGAAAGAGTGAGGAGAAGGAGATGTCGATTGAATAGCCTATTAAGCTAATTCAACCGGACTTAGTGGCATTTGGTCGCCATAACGAGGACATTCTTCCAAGCTAGGTACTATCCAAGGGTCATAGGACTCATGGATTTTTCCAACACTGGTCAAAATCATGTTAATAGAAGCGAAAAGAGGAGGAGGAACATTAGGTGGTGGAATGGGGAAGGTGTCCATTAACGATGAATTTTTCAAAAGACCCACACTGACATTCTCGTAACCAGGAGGTGTTTTTTCTATGAATGGAACATTACTAGCACACAAATCAAAACTAAAAAAGGTGAGTTTATCTACCGTAATGAATTTACCTTGGTGAGTTAAACATATCACACAGAAAAGAGTAGAAACAATTGTGTGCATAGCATCAATCCAACTACGACCAAGTAAGAGGTTGTAATCTAGAGGTGCATCAAACACCTCAACCTCAACAGTAACTGATTTTCCTTCTAACACAATATTTAATGTAGGAAGAACACCATAAGGTTTATACCATGTACCATTACAATATTTTAATGTGTTATGTGACTCGGTAAGGGTAGGAGAGCCAATGGATTTCCAACAGGTGACAGACATGACGCAAGTTGAATCCTTTTCATCAACAACTATTCGACAAATATTCTTTGTTTCCACTATTAGTTGTATTTGAAAAGCTAATTGATGAGGGAGTCTTGGGATGTGATCCTCAAAGTCAAAGATTATCAAATTCGTATCAGTAGGATTGATTCCACCAATAGCCTTTAACAGTGCCTTCCATTGAGTAGGTAAACTTTGAAGGACTTCGAGAGCCGACATCGCAGATGGTGCCTGTGCAAGATCTTCTACAACACTGTAGTTTTGAGCTGCACGTGCATGTGGGTTAAATGATGACTTATGAACGATGTCCTTAGGAGGTGTACAAATGACTGTATTAATATTAGGTCATTCGAGATGAAGATGACCATTGGGAGGCGGAGCCGATGGAGGAGGTTGATCATCAACTTTTTCTTTAGAAGGAGAATAATCTTTGGTTCGAGTAGTGACTACAACTTCATTTTTCTTGGATTCACCAATACACATAAGCACATAAGAGTTGGTAGAGGGAAAAGGTTGGTCATGAATAACCAGTTGGGTCTGCTGTTGAGAAGGAAAAGGTTGTGAGAAAATGACAGGCGTAGGGGGAGTCCCAGTTCCTTGGAGGAATCGAGTAACTTCTGCACGTCTCAGAAAATCTTTCATGTAATGGTCCTCACCACAAATAAGGCAAGGATAAAGAGGTTTTCTCTTTTCTTTATCATCAATGGGTTGAGTTTTTGGTTTATCTGGTTGTTGATTATTAGTTTTATCCTCTTTATTCTTACTCTTCCCTTTCTTCTTATTTTGAGATTTACCGGTAGTCGTAGACTCAACCGTATTCACCTCAAAGGTTTTATCGGGAGAAGGAGTAGGAGGAGTAGCATTTTGTACACTGGTAGTAGTAGGTTTTGGATTGGAATGATTGACTTGTTTTGTCCGAGTCTATGTATGAAAAGTTCCAATCACACCTTCAACAACATGAGATGCAACCGAAAGTGTTGGGGTTGGATTTGTAGACAGGCGAGGAGCGTCAGGGATCAAGTCATACAATGTGCCCATTTGAGAATAAACGAGATCCAAGTATTGGGCACGACTGATCACCTTTTATTCAGTGATGACACTCCCATGGAAACATCACGAGCTATAGGACCGATGAGTGACTTTGTGAACCACTCAACCAATAATTGATCAAGAGGAGGAACTTTTATTAATCGTCGTCTCCTCCTTCACCCATAAATATGATTTGAGATGTGGGTAGAAGAGAATTGTTTAAATGAACTTAAAATTTTCGTTCATGTCTCATAACGTATCGACAGTTGGTAATGTGTCAAGAAATCCATGGCTAAGGTGTTGAAATCATTGAAGAAAACTCTTGGCAATTCGATGTGCCATTTGGCATCCGAACCCGTAAGAGTGCGTTGGAAAATACGTAGTTGTATGGAGTCATCCATCAAGGAGTTGGATGAACACCAAAGATGAAAAGTCATGACATGATTGTTTGGATATTCCCCCGATCGACCATCAAACTTTGGAATGTCCGATGGTAATTTAGCAGGTATAACCGACCAAAAAGGAGAATGTAAGATAAGATCATTCAAAATTCAAGACAAATCCAGTAAATCCAATGTAGATAGAAATGAAAATTGTATGTTAACTTGAGGAAACTGATAATTTGGGGTAGGTAATCCCATAGGTATACCAGTGGGACCATAAGCTGCTTGCAAATAGTTAGAGGGTCCAGTCAAATTCGGTGGAGGAGGATTTTGAGTCAAGTATTTAACATTGGCTTGTTGATTTGGCATGCCTCCCTTGAAAGGAGCATTGGATTGGAAATATTGACCCCAGGTAGGGTTTACATTTTCTGGAAAAGGTTGCCCAGGATAAGAGAGTACAAAAGAATTTGTTTGAGGAGTTTTCTCCCTAGGCAATTGTTGATTTCCTTGAAAAGTAAAATTCCAAGGTTGGGTTTGTAATCTAGGCATAGACTGCACATAAACTGGATTATGTCCCGCAAATTGGGATTGTCCTCCAACTTGAGGTTGACCCCCAACTTGGGGTGGACCTCCAAACGAGTATCCTCCAACAGGAAGTTGAAAACCAGAAGTAACATAATGACTTGTGCCTCCAAGCAAATTGGAGCTACTTGGTCCATGAAGATTATATCCTCCAGGTGGTGGAGGAAGATTAGGCCCTTCGGGTAAACCTTGGGTGGGATTAGGAATAAAAATGCTAGCAACATTATACCTAGGTGGAAAAAAAGACTAGGTCCTCCAGATGGACCCTGGGTAGGGTTTGTAATAAAAATACTAAGAGAATTATACCCAGGTGGAAGTGATGGATTTGGTCTAGATGAAAGTGGTGTGCCAATAAGAGCTTGAATTGTTACTGAACTTCCAACAGAAAAAAGGTGCAACTTGTGGGACTGGGGAAGAGCTAGTGAACTGGATAGGAAGAATTGTACGTGTACCAACCAACAACGGATCTGAAACCATAGCAATATTACTTGTTGTGCCAGTAAAATGATTTGGATGTACTGTATAAGCAGTAGAAGTAACATGTACGTGTGGTGATGTAGGTTGGTTTGGAGTCATACCTAGTTTATCAAAAATATCTTGTCTCGCGGGAGTTCTCCATAAAGAATGGACTGGGATAGAACTGGGATTGAAAATTCCAGAAGTTTGAACAAGAGTTCCAAATGCTTCACTAGGAAATGGTGGTTCATCCACATCGGACTCTACGAAAGGTCCCAAAGGTATTCTAGGATAGTCTTCAACAACATCTATGGAAGAGTTTATTATGAGAAAAATAGGGTCTTGGGTAGCATTCAATAACGAATTTACAGGGAGTGATGGTTCAACCAATGGAGTAGAACTCTTTATCTTAGAGGATGCGTCATTATTGACTATTCCTTCAAGAGAAGGACCCTCTGGTGAGTTAGGAAGCATGGGAGCGTATTATTCTAGTTCTTCTAGAGACAATCCTTGCATCCTACATGAACAACGAGGGCCGATGTTGGCCACACCCAATAAACAATAAAAAATATCTATGTCCAACTAGAGAAGACAAGAAACACTCACTAATAAAATGTAGATATCAAGCATACAAACAAACCTTTTTATTTCGAAATCACTAGTTGGTGATGAAATCCAACGTCGTGAGATCAAGACAAGAAGGGGTTGGGATAAAGTGGGTGGAAAAGTTACGTTGACGGCCTGCTTAATGGACTTACACCGTGGTGCAATATCCCACACATAATCGTGGGTATACCCTCTAAGGAGCCCGAGTGAGTTTAGCCAACGTCGATTTTAGGTACCGTGGAGACTTGCCCCTCCACAATCACCTCATGTAAAGACCCTAAAGACGTAGGCTACTAAGGTTACCAATTGCGACAATGATGCTTGGGGAAGCATTCGACAATCCGATATATGTGCAAGGGCAGGGTATCTAAGCCAAAAATCTCCTCGAAAGGTCCACACAGTATTTTCTTCTCAAGTGACCCCCAATAATATGTGCATTCACTACACTAGGACCAACAAAGGAGGGTGAGTAACTCTGTTGGCCTTAATGCGACCTTGTGATTAACCCTTGTGTTAGAAGGGCTTCCCAGGACAAAATGTAGCAAGTGGATTTAACTCTCCCTATTCACAACATGCTATTGTTTGTTTTGATTCTTTGGAGAGTATTCCTCACAACCTATTTCAAATCTCTGTCCTTAGCTAATGTTGGTGTACAAGAGTTCTAGAAAACAAAAGTTACTTGATAAATTTTAAAATTACGCTTATATTTAATGGCTATTGTTTTACTTAAAAAGGAAGCGGAGATGAAAATGATGAAGTGCTTGACCTTGACTTAAAAATTTGCAAAGAGAGATGAGATGCAATATTTTTGTTCGATGAACTCTAATTACATAAGAGAGAAGGTTTTCTTTTTTCCAAAATACAACAAGTTGCAAAATAAAAATTCCTTTAAACTTTTAACAATCTTGATATCAAACAATCAAAGTTATAAAATTTTCCAATTTTCTCTTTTAAACAAAAGCTAGAATGAAAAAAGTTTCTTATAAACACTACAAGTGGAAAGATAATTTTCAATTCTTTTTCTTTTCAATAAAAACAAAAATCTGAATCAGGGAAAAATAAAAAGTTTTTCAAGAAAAATGAATGCACTCACAACGCAATTCCCCAAACTTTAACTCACAATACAACCAAAAGTGCAAAAGCAAGAAACCTTATTTGTTTAATGAAATCAAAAATCGTTTTCTCATCAACAACAATCAAAAACTCGGAAAAGATCATTAACAATTTAACTGACAAGCACTCAAGGATGAAACCCATAGATTATACCCTTACAAAAACAAGTGAAAGATTGAATTATGAGGCTTATAAGAAGACTTTCAAAACTTGAAAAAATGATCAAGATCAGCTAAAAATTGCAAACCAAGCTGTGAATAATCATTCTATAGGATCAAAAATTCACCCCAAGAAATGATAAAAAATATGGGTAAAGAGAAATACTGATTGCCACTCAAAAAATTTCTTCAGGAATCGTTGCAGGTAGAAAAAGGACACAATGCGACATTTAGGTATCATCGTAGGCAGTAGAAGGACACAATGCGATGATGTCGCACTGGTTCTCACAGAAGGGTGCGACGATGACTAAAACTTGAGAAAAAAATGAAAAGAGGACATGGTTTTTCAATGAAGTTTCAGGATCTGAGAGTCAACTTGGATCACCCAATGACTCAAAGAATGAAAAATCAACAAAAGCAAGCAAGCCAAAAGCAAAAAGAAGCAAAGACCAAAAGAGGACGATCCTGAGTATTGTCAACAATTTTGTTATAGGAAAAATCGATAAGTGCTGACACAAACTAATCTCCCTAACTTCAATAAGAAATTAGAAAAAAACATGACAAAATACAAACTTCTCCTTAGATTTCATTGTAATGTATACTAGTTCAATGAGGGAAAAATGACATACCGTTTAAACATCGTTTGATCCTTGCTAGTGTTGTCCTTGCTCCATCTTAAGATTTGTGGTATGTTGAACCTGTTAAGAAACACAAACCAACAAAGAGAGAACAACAATATATATATTCCAATGAAACCTATGCACAAGATCAATGAGTTATGCAATAAAAATGGAGACACTTTTATAGGGAAGAAATGTATTACTTCATTATAATGATGAAAGTGGAGAATACAACCTATGCCTTGATGTTGCAAGGTCCCTTCCAATGGCCCTTTGCCTCACCACACACACCTTTGATCCAATGCTTTTGATGAAGAGTATATAAAGCATGATTTGGAAAGCTAAAGCAAAGCTATCACAAGCACAATCTTCAGCAGGATTCTTCATGCATAAGGCAACCTAAATTTTCCCATGAGAGATCCCTCCTTATATAGAGTGAAGAGGGATGGATGAAGATATTAGGATGATCCCACTAAATCATAGAAGAAAGTGAGATCCAAACCGATCAGAGGCCATCTCATCCTTTCGAAGATTCCATTCTAGAACTTTCAAGAAATTCACCTTTTTCCTTTCTTTGAGCATCGTCGCACCCTCAACATTAGCAAACTACGACGATGTCATAGGCCACTATTGTGCAACATGCGACAATTGGGGATCTTCGCACCCTTAACACTGGCAAGATGCGACGATATTCTAAGATAGGGTTTTTCAATAAGGAAATGATGATTCCATTTCTTAGGGGAAAGTCTTATTTCTTCAATAGCTTTCAGGGAATATAGAAGTAGGCAATACACATATGATCAGTGATCACGTGGGTGACATAAATAATGTGTAACAAATATTATCCCAGATCAAATGTCTTGCTCCAATTATATACTCTTTACCAACCTTTTTGTGCTTCAGTTGCTCAATTTCTTCCTTTAGATTGGCGTTTATCTTTTGATATTCACTGATAACTCTATCTTTGTCTTTGGCCTGATCTTGTAAAGACTCAATTGTTTTCTTTAGTTTCTCAATCTCAACTCCTTTTTGGTTAATAGATGATAAGGATTTGGATAGTTCAACTGAAAAATATATTGGCTGAGATGATGAATTTCCTCCCTTTAAGAGTTCAATTTGTCTTTCATATTTTTCCAATTGGTCTTTCATATAAGCCATCTGATCGACCATTGTATCTTCCTCCTCTTGCATGGCTTGTAACTTGTGTGTTTTCACATGATATACACTAGGTATTTTGAGTTTTTTCTTTAACACTTGAAGTTTTTTGTCCCTTGTGGCAATTAAAGCTTGCACAAATGCTGCATCCTTTGGATTTGCTCCTAGGTCTATCACCCATTGTTATGGCTCTTTAATCTTGTTCATTTTGATTTCATTTGCTAATTTTTCATACTTCAGCTGATTGGTAATCTTATCCTTCATGACTTGCAATTTATTCATTCCTAAAGTATTTTTTATGATATCTCTGTTAACCATTTCCCATATCTGCGTATGCAAGTTCATTTTGTTAATGGGATGTCGATCATTCAGATCAAAAGTGATGTTAGTCCTTTTATTTTCCCTAGTCTCCAGCACCACTATATTTAATTTCCCCTTTTCAAAATCCATAGAAGAAAACATTCTGGTATATGAAGTTTCAGGATCATACATTTGGGAAAAAGCATCCTGCTTGCTTTCTACCCCTTTCTCTTTAATTTCCATAAACCTCTTGAAAGGTTCACTATCAATTTTCATAGGTTGAACATCAGAATGGCTAGATAAGTTTTCTTTGAGTGTTGATACCACCTCAAGGATCATTGGTTGCCCTGTTTTGGAAGACTTTGCTTCAGGTTGCAAGTGTGGATCTTCTTCTTTTGTTAACCCTCCTACTTTCAGTTTCTTTGCAGCACTAGACTCTAAATCTGTCACTGATTATGTTGACCCTCACATCTACCTTCTATATGTATTTTGAAAATGTAAAGGGGATGGTGTAACTGGAATGGAAGTTTGTTGTGATATTTGTTTAACATGTTGTGTTGGAACTTGTTGTTGTTGTTCCTGCAATATTTTCTGCACATCCTCCCAACTTTCAAGATTTTCTAGCTTCTCAATATCTAGATTTGATTGATGTGGATAGGGAAGTAAACCATACTTCTTTTTTCATGGTTGTGATTACACCATGAGGATCATAATTACGATATTCTATAAGCTCAAGACCCATTTATTTTAGTTTTTCCTCTGCTTCCTGCAATGCTAACTTATCTTTGAGAATAAAAAGGCCCACTTCTTTCTTCAATTTGAAAGAAGTTTTCTTCTTGTTAGCCAAAATTAAGATGATCATAATTTAAATGTTGTATAATTAATTCTAATGAGACGACTCTCAAGTTAAGGAAGCTAGGAAGTAGATAAGGTTGTAGTTCAGAACCATATACCTTGATCACAATATGATTTTCAGATAAAAACTAGTCACTTATTCTCTTATCTTAGCTTAACTGCAACATTCTATGAATTTCTGGGAAAATTATAGGATGGGATTGACAATAGATGATTTCATAGGCTTGAGACATGAACACATTTGCAAAGTCATGAAACTGAGGATTATGTACTTTCCTCCCAATGATTGAAGTCCAGTGAATGACTGATTTTGGGTTACCCATTCCATCTTCTATCTGCAACTCTAGGTGTTGAAATCTTAAAGATTGAGAATACATGAATAAGTGAACCAAATACGACTGATATGTAAAATAACAAGTATTATTGAATTCCATCAATTGAATATGTATGTTATTGGCTAGGAATCTAGCATAATCAAACTTGGTTAATGGCTTAAGGGTAGTAGGGAAAATTTAAGCCATAAAACCAAGAATATACAAATCAATGGTTTCATCACTTTCATACCATAAGATGGAGGATATCATGGAAATTATCTGTTTGGATATCTGAGGAAAAAGATCAATCTGAATGTTGATGTTGTTTGATGGTGTACTCATTTCTCTGTATAAATATGCCTACAACAAAGTAATCCTATCCAGTGAATTCAGAGTTAAATACTGGCTATTATGCTTCGTTATGTTTAACTCTTCAACATTGAGATTTGCAGATAATTTCAGCATGTTGAGGATTGACTGTGAATCAACCATACAAAGTGCTAAACCATCCTTACTAACAATAACTCTTTTACTGGAGGTATATAAAATAGCGCACCAGGAAACAAATTTGGGGAAATTGTAAATTTGGGGAATGACAAATTTAGCCAGGTTGGACTCCCAGACATGGTAATGATTGACGAAATTATTAAAGTTCTGTAAAGAAGTCGTGTGAAGATCTAGAAGATCAAAGGAAAGCTTGGTGTCCAAGGTATCTTTATAACTATCGAGCAACCATTAATCTTCTACGTTAATTAGGGCTTTATTCTTTCTTAATTGGCTGGTTTGTTCAGAATCCATACTAAATTTGGATAAAAACATGATAAGAATTCGAAGAAATTACTGGTTCAAAAGATGGATGACACGAAATAGGGCTGAAAGATTTGATGGAGCTACAGTCAAGAGCGCTGAACCTTCGAAGTTGTAAAAATAACAATAAACAAAACATTTTAACCTTTTATTATTTACCTTGATATGTGGCAGGCTTCATTTGTTTTCGCGTTTGGTTGAGTGGATTTGAAAAGGCCCCAAGGAAAAATGTGATAGAAATTCATACTAACACATGGTATGTATGATTTTGATTTATTAATTTTTCGCATCCACGCCTTCCTGTTATAGCTTATGTAAGTTGAAGCGTAAAATAGATTATTGTTCGTTGATTTAATCCCGATCATGCCTGATCATTGTTTCAACCTACAAACAAGACGACCTTTATTAATAACCACTATTATAAATTTAAAACTATATGACACACGATAAAAATATATAATTAATTCTATATAACAATATAACTATATAATATTTAAACCATAAAAAATTATTTACAATAATATAATAACTAACATACATGTGCAAAATTAATATAATACACTATAAATAAAATAAAATAAAACCTAATTTAAAAATAAAACTAACACTAATCTAACTATAATTTAATACTTAAAATTTATATATTTACAATAACCTAATCTTATCTTTACACAAAAATTAAATTATATTAAAATCTAAACTAAGGAAAAACTAAATATATCTAGTATAAGATCGAAAAAGATAAAAAAATTGAATTCTTCCTAGAATTTAACCTATGTTATAGCATTTGGCTTCATCTGGGGATAGTGGCTCCCCGTGGGGCACTAAGAACAACAGACCTTGTGTCTTCTATCAGGATATTTAGACACTTAGGAGTTAGTTAAGATCTACTTAGTCTAGTGTGTTGCTAGGTAAAAGTGTGTTTGTTAGTGTGTTTCTTTAGTATGCATTTGTAGTTAGGAAATCCGACAGTCACGATATGTTCCTGACATAGAGTGATCCGACGGTTCACATTCTCTTCGATCTTAACAACCATTAATCCATGGCTTAACACCCATTGGTCCATGATCTCTATTTAAAGAACATGGAGGGTCATTTGCCAATGATCGTTTGTGAAAAAATCTCTTGTAAAATCTCTCTGTAATATTTTTTCTTTTGCATTAATAAACTGTTCCAAGTGGTCGCATTGGTTGGGGCTGTGGATGTTTCCCTGTAGGGATTTTACCATGTCAAAACATCGATGTGTTGATCTTTGATCTGGTTGTGTGAGTGGTTACTGAAGGTGTTCGTCCTTTGTTGGAATACCTGTGTTGTCGAACATGGTATGAGAGCCTATTTGAAGACCCACTCTTGTTGTAGATCAAGATCGTGAAGCCGAGTTTCCTCATCTCCGTTTTCTTCCATTTTTGTACATTTATGAGCTAAGAGGACTGTTCCATTACGTCTGAAGCACTCGTTTCATTAAGGAATGCTTTTCATTTCACTCGAAAAGGTTTATGTTTTCCCAATATACGATCATTTCAGCTAGATCCGGAGGTATAAAGCCCGAATACGCCCTTTTTAATTTTTTGCAGAGTATTATTTCGGTTTTATTTCGGTTTTATATTATTTGTTTTTAGGTTGCTACTATTTTATATATGCATATTTCTCTTTGCCCCGCGCCCTGTGTGATCTTGGAAAATTAGAAACAGATAGGAAAATGTGCATTTTCCGGTGAAGCTAATCGAGATATAACGCTTGTTGTCATTGAGAAGCAAATTTTTTCTCTTGTGTGAAAATATTTTTTTTAGCATGCTCTCCAACAACAACAACACCCACAATCCTCCTGCTAAACAATACAATATGTTTTGCTAGCCCTTTTTGTTAAAAGTTTCCTTATTAAGCAAGAGGTCTTGAGTTCAAGTCTCTCTTTTTGTTACACTTTTTGAAAAAGTTCATGCTCCATTGTAAAGTGTATTTCACTTCAAGTATAAAAGTGAATCACTATAAATAGCTTTAATATTTCAGAGTTATTTATTTTGCATACAACTTTTCTTTTATAAAGTAACTTCATTGTAAAAGTGATCCCCACTTCTTTTTATAAAAGTGGGTTACTTCATAAAGCAACTTACACCATCACGTGGTCCTTTGGTTACTGTTTATGCCTTTTTTTAAAAGGGCATAACTTTCACATCCAAAGTCCGTTTTCAGTGCCATTGTTTTTTAAAACCGTCTAATTTTTCGAGATCTTTCCATCCAGATTATCAATTTCATTTTTTAAATCCATATTATCTACATATTTAATATGGCTTATTCAAGTAATATTTTGCTTACCAACACACCAACTACTTCCAATGGAAATCCCGTATGGAGGATTTATTAATAAGTAAAGGCTTGTACCGGATTACCTTGGGAAAGGAAACAACACACACTGATGCTAATAATAAAGTCAAATGGGATAATAGGAATGATAAAGCACGTGGATTAATCAGAATGCCCATCTCTCATGATTTAAGGTTCCACCTTCAATCAATTGATAAACCTAAAGAAACTTGAGAAAAGATTGAATCTATGTTTGGTAAACACAATATTATTCGAGCACAATAGTTAGAAAATCAAGTACCGACTTTAAGTCCAAGTGATTTTTCTTGCATTGAAGACTATCTATCTAAGTTTAAAACACTTAGAACTTTATGTGAAGAATGCAAGATAAAGATAGAAGAAGATTGTTGCATCTATCTTATTCTTTCTAAGCTAGGTAGTGCATATTCTGTGTTTGTATCTACCTTTTATGCCATGCAAGAGACTCTAGGAGCAACTTATCAAAAACCCATTCTTGATAACTTTTGTGATGCTTTGATTAGAGAGCAATATAAGCTTGTACAACTTAGAGTGATCAACACTGCAAGTACCTGCAACAAAGTCTTAGTCTTCCATCAGAAAGATAAACCCAAGAATCCCAAGAAGCAACATCCTCACCACAACAAAAAGCAACATAAGGGTCCCAAACTCACTCAGCCAACTTCTGCTCCTAATAGTGATAAAGGAGAAAAATATAAAAATAAGAAGACTGACAAGCATTGCAACTTTTGTGATAAATATGGTCATGATGAGTCCAAATGTTTCATGAATATGACAGCTTTAGAAGCAATGATGAAGAAGCAAAACATTGATATTGATTCTACTTCTTCTTCTTCTCATGGACATGCACTTTCTGCTTCTGGTTTCTCCTTCAATACAACCTCCACTTCTTGTTCTTATGAGTGGCTTATTGATTCTGGAGCATCTTATCATATGGATAAGGATAGAGACATATTTTCTTCTCTAAATGAATGTAACACCAAGAAAATATTTGTTGGTGATGATAGATCTCTTAGTGTTGAAGGATCTGGAACAATTCAAGTAGAAAATGGTCATTTCAATGATGTATTATGTGTTCCAA
>WSFP011418551.1:0-23338 GCA_009831015.1 Picea engelmannii
GTTTTTATTAGTTTTAGTTTGATTTCTGTTTATAACTTAGTTGTTTCTCTTTCTAACCTTTTACCATACAACTGTCATGCCTAGCAGAGCCCAACTGGGCATGTAAGTACTCTCATTTTTCTCATCAAACGACGAATAGAGTGCAAACACAACTTTACTGTATCTATAATATTTTGTGTTAAGGACCTATTAATAATCTGTATTCCTTTCATTCTACTCATAAAATCTGGTTCAGTGGTATCAGAGCGGTCTGCTCCTTGTCGTCTTAATGCATGTCCTCAATGAGGTCGGAGTACAAAGAGTTCGGTCTCGATCTTGTTTCTCTTGAGGACAAAAGCTCTTGCACGCCCAAGTGACCTCTCATGGCAGGAGAAAATATATATGAAGCGACAGGATATCCTTTCAAATTGTTGGTTGAGGAAGCCCTCATGCAACAGAGGAACGAAATGATGGATAGTTTCGGGAAAATCCTTCGACAACTACCAATAGGCGATGCATCTTCTTCGAGCGGAGGCGCCACCCCTTTCAAGGTAAAAATAAACTTTGATATTCCTATATTTGAAGGTCATATAGAAACAGATGTTGTAGACAAATGGTTCAATCTACTAGAAGGGTATTTTTCTGTCCATAACTTTTCAGATAAAGAAAAGATTACTTTTGCGCTCATCAAAGTCGTTCCCCATGTCAAAGATTGTTGGGAAACTTTCTATGAGAAAAAGGAAACAGAGGAACCCTCATTATTTATAGTCATGACCACCTAGGAATCCTTCAGGGATTCTATTAAGGAACAATACTACCCTGTCGGAAGTTATGACGACCTGTATACCAAATGGACTACACCGTGGCAAGAAAGGGACCAAGCAGTGTTAGATTTCAGAAATATCTTCCATACCTTCTGCACCAAGCTAGGTATCAAAGATTCAGAGCGACATTTGGTGCTCAAGTACCATGGTGCTCTGCATAGATACATCCAGACAGAAATGGAATTTTTGGACATCTCATCCTTTGGCGTGGGCTAACGATATGCCGTCAAAATCGAGCAGAAGCTCAAACAAAAGATGCGGCAATTTGGGCCTGGGAACCCCTCACAACAAAAGCCAGTAAAGGGAGGCACCAAACCACATAACAAAGGACATAGAAAATATGGATAGTATCAAGACAACCAGTCCAAGCCACAAGCAAAGAAGGACACCGAAAATACAAAGAAACATACTGGGAAGTGGTGCGATTTCCATAAGAGCCCTTGGAATAACACTGACGACTACCACTCAGCATGACCACCCCGTGGCCTATCATAGTGAGATACTATCAGATTGTGTCCGTAAGTACCCTACTTACGATAAAGAAATATACTCCATTGTGAAATCCTACCGCTAATGGAGACACTTTATTCTTGGGAAGGAGACAGTCATCCACACTGATCATAAGCCACTGCAGTTCATGCAAACACAAGGAAAATTGCAAAATGAACTCCATCAAAAGTGGTCCACATATTTGCAACAATTCCACCTCAACATCAAGTATAAAATAGGAAGCACCAATCACGTCATTGATTGCCTCAACAGATCGCTAGTCATGGCACTCACCATGGTGCTAGACTCTTGTGGCCATGAGATCTCTAGATGGCCCCAACTCTACGAGACAGACCTAGACTTCGCCACAACCTACCAAATGTTGGGGGAAAACGTAGTTGTCAATAATTTTCATATGTAGAATGGGTTTTTGTGTCGTCTGGGCCATATCTATGTTCCATCAAGCAAGCGAGTGAAGATGATCTGGGAAGCCCACTACAGTCGGATGGAAGGACAATTCGGCGTTGAAAAGATAGTGGCGATGCTACAAAAACATTTATACTGTCGAAACTTTAACAGGAGGTCAGCAAGTATATCAGGTCTTGCACTGGCTGGATGATTGCCAAACAAACCACTAAGAAATAGGGCTTTTATAACCCTCTTCCTACTCCTGACAGGCCATGGGAATCCATCTCAATGGAATACATGTCGGGCCTCTCATCCACCAAGAAGGGAAACGACTGTGGTTTTGTGGTTGTTGATCACTTTTCTAAGAAGGAGATTTTGGTTGCCTACAAGAAGAACATCACAACAGAGGCCACTACCAAGCTCTTATTTGAACGAGACTGGGTACATTTTGGAATCCCACAAACCATTGACACATATCAGGATAGTCGATTTCTCATCACATTATGGTCGAGCCTCTGGTCACTGCTGGACACCAAGCTCACCAAATCCACAACCTTCCACCCGCAGACAGATGGCCAAACCGAGGTCATAAATCGAATGATTGTGCATATCCTCCACATGTATAATTCACAACACCCTCATACATGGGATGAAAATCTTCCATATGTCCAACATAGCTACAACCGATCCCTACATAGCTCAACCGACCACAGCCCCTTTCAGGTGGGGTTGGGATTCCAACCATTAGGTCCCATAGATGTTGCACTTCCCCTTGCGGTCACCTTGACCGACTCATATCCTACTCCAACGGAATCTGACAAAGCCACCTGGTTCATTGAGCAGATCCAACACATCTACCAACAAGTTCAGGATATCCTACATAAGTCCAATGACAAGTACAAACAACGCCATGATCAACATCGGGTGCCACATAAGTTTCAGGTGGGTGACAAAGTTTGGTTGCACTTGAAGAAAGAACAACTTACAGGACCCCATTAGAATCTTTTCCCACTCCATTATGGGTCGTACACCATCACCAAGGCCATGGGGGATAATTCTTTTTATCTCAACATTCCTCCTTTCCTTGGCCTGCACCCAATGTTCAACGTGGATCTCCTTCACCCTTATTTCCCACCATTATTGGACACCTCAGAAGTAGCAGAACAACTGACACCAACTGAGCTCAACCTTGAATGCATACAACAGGCATCCAATGATCATATTTTGGACACACAGGGCACTCGACAGCAAAGGATCCAGCTTTATTGAGCCATCAAAGCAGGGCAACTTCTGCACCAAGGCAAGTGGCTCACCCGGGGCCAAATTTAGCAGAAATTTCCTCATCTGATGGGGGACCTCAACAAAATGGAGACCATTGCTTCCTAAGGAGGAAGGATTTATCCAGGTGGATATCGGTGACCACACACCTTTTCCAATTGGCTCTAAATAGTTTTCTGGCAATTTTGGCAATTTACTATTTTTAGCAGTTTTTAACTTATGGGGCCATTTTGAGGCCCTAAATGATGTTTTTTTTGGGAAAACAAGGTTTACAATATGGAAATTCCTTTGATATTTCACCTAAAAGTAATCTCCTCGATGATACCTTTCCAATGGGCTATCATACGCCTAAAATGAAGATCGTATGCAAAAGTTATGACCCCAGGAAGTTGATGTACTAACTTACCCAAATGGGGCCCACGTGACTTTTGGCGCTTCATCACCTAGGGTTAGGTTTCTAGATGTCTAGGGTTTTTGAAATTCCTGATTATTGTAAAAAGGCCTTCAAATCCTCGTTGTAATCATCTTCTTGTTTCCACTTAGAGATAATCCGCCACCATTCCACCAAGCTTGTTTCCACTGCATTTTACAGTTTCAGCTTATTACATATTGAATAGAAAACCCATTTTACTATATCTATGTTATTTTGTGTTAAGCACCTGTTAATAAACTGTATTCATTTCATTCTTCTCATAAAATCCAGATCAGTGGTATCAGAGCGGTCTTCTCCTTGTTGTCTTAATGCATGTCCCCAACAAGGTCGAAGTACAAAGAGTTGGGTCTCAAGCTTGTTTCTCTTGACGACAAAAGCTCTCGCAAGCCCAATCGACCTCTCATGGTAGGAGAAAATAAATATGAAGGGATAGGATATCCTTTAAAATTGTTGATTGAGGAAGACCTCACGCAACAGAGGAACGAAATGATGGATAGTTTCACGCAAATCCTTCGGCGGCTACCAACAGGCAACACATCTTCTTCGAGTGGAGGCGTCGCCCCCTTCAAGGTACAAATAAAGTTTGATATTCCTATATTTGAAGGTTAGATAGATTCAAATGTTGTAGACAAATGGTTGAATATACTAGAAGGGTATTTTTTTTCCATAACTTTTCGGATAAAGAAAAGATTACTTTTGCCCTCCTCAAAGTCGTTCCCCATGTCAAAGATTGGTGGGAAACTTTCTGTGAGAAAAAGGAAACAGAGGAACCCTCATTATTTACAGTCATGGCCACCTGGGAATCCTTAAGTGATTTTATTAAGGAACAATACTACCCTGTCGAAAGTTATGACGACCTGTATACAAAATGGACTACACTGCAAAAAGAAAGGGACCAAGCAGTGTCAAATTTCACAAATATCTTCCATACCTTCCGTACCAAGATGGGTATCAAATATTCAGAGTGACATCTAGTGCTCAAGTACCATGATGCTCTGCATAGATACATCCATACCGAAATGTAATTTTTGGACATCTCGTCCGTGGGAGTTCCCTACCGATATGCCGTCAAAATCAAGCAGAAGCTCAAACAAAAGATGCGACAATTTAGACCTGGGAACCCCTCACAACAAAATCTAGTAAAGGGCATAACCAACCCACAGAAAAAAGGATAGAGAAAATATGTACAGTATCAGGACAACTAGTCCAAGCCACAAGCAAAGAAGGACTCCAGAAAGACAAATAAAGATACCGGGAAGTGGTGCGAATTCCATAAGAGCCCTTGGCATAACATTGCTGACTGTCGCTCAAAGCATTCGTTGGTGGCTGAAGTGAAAGCCTTTGAATCAGATGTAGATTCTGACTCTGAGCCAGAACCAGAAAGGGGAAGACATATCATTGACACGAAACCCAATGCCATCGTTGCTACCACCAAGCTCCAGCCTGGTGAACCAGACGAGCCAAAATAAGGAGAGTGATTCTTCCATTCATAGATGTGGGTAAAAGGAACCCAACTGCACTTCATCATTGATAGAAATAGCTAGAAGAACCTCATCTCAGAAGAGGTCGGCAAGAGGTTGTCCTTTCTAACAACGCCGCACCCACAACACTAAACCATTGGATGGCTCCGCCAAGGAAGCGATCTCTACGTCAGCCAACAGTGTCGAATGTCATACGACATCAAGCCCTTCAAAGACAAGGTATTGTGTGATGTTGCTCCTCTCGAAGTTTGTGATGTTCTTTTGGGCCAACCTCATTTATGGAAATGTCATGTTGTATATGAGTCTAGGCCTCATAGTGTTATTATTACTTTGAACAGGAAATTGTACAGGATACTCAAGGCAGTCCCACCTAGTGCTATTTCCTTGATCTATGCTAAGAAATGCGGGAAGGTCATCTCTCAGATGGGGAAGTTTTTCTTCTTCGTGATTAACTCTCAGAATAGGCAAAAGATCATAGCCACATCCAATGTCTCTACGACTGACCTCTCCACACAGTAGAAGAAAGTAGACAAGGTCGTAGAAGAATACTCGAATATCTTCTCCTCACCTACCGGGGTACCTCTGCACTGCTAGGTCAAGCACCCCATCGATATGACCCCCGACGCACCACTTCCCAATGGGCCAGTCTATCGTCGCTCTCTGTTAGAGAATGAGGATATCAAGTGACAGAGCCAAGAGCTTCTCCACAAGGGGCATATCCATCCCAGCTCATCACCTTGCAGGAACCCAATCATGTTGGTATAGAAGAAAGATGGAACCTGGCGACTCTGCATTGATTACTGGGCTTTGAATAAAATCATAGTTAGAAACCAGTACCCGATTCCCCGAATCAACGACCTCCTTGATCAACTCACGGGGGAAAAATACATCAGTAAGATTGATCAGAAGTCTGGCTACCACTAGGTCCCGATAGAACAAACAGATGTATGGAAGACTGCCTTCAAGTCAAAGGAAGGCCCTTTTGAATGGTTGGTCATGCCCTTTGGTTTGACAAATGCACCAACCACTTTCATGAGGTTGATGGATGATATCCCGTGACCATTCACCAATAATTTTTTAGTGGTGTATCTTGATGACATTCTCATTTACAACAAGACTTGGGTCGAACACTTGCATCATATTTAGCAGGTTCTACACACCCTGCAACAGCACAAGCTATACGCCAAATTGGAAAAATGTTTCTTCATCATGGACATGGTCCATTACCTGGGCTACATCGTTGATTAGCATGACATACATGTGGACCCAACCAAGATCCAAGTCATCCATGATTGGCCAGCCCTAACCACACTCACCGAGCTCTGGAGCTTCTTGGGCCTTTCCAATTTCTACCGTAGGTTCGTGTTGGGATTCTCCCATATTGCATGGGCCCTCAGCCAAATAACCAAGGGTGGTGGTAAGGCGAAATTTGTGTGGGGGCGGTCCCAACAAAAATATTTCGATGATTTGAAGTAGTGCTTGTGCTCAACCCTAGTACTTTCACTCCTAGACCTACATCATCCCTTTGAGATCGAGACAGATGCTTCCAACTATGATGTGGTTTCCATTCTCACTCAGCACGACCACCTCGTGGCTTATCATAGTGAGACACTATCAGATGTTGTGTGTAAGTACCCTACTTATGAAAAATAAATGTACTTCATTGTGCAAGCCTTCCGCGAGTGGAGACACTACATTCTTTGGAAGGAGACAGCCATCCACACTGATCATAAGCCATTGCAGTTAATGCAGACACAAGGAAAATTGCAGAATGACCACTAGCAAAAGTGGTCCACATATTTGCAGCAATTCCACCTCAACATCAAGTATAAAATAGGAAGCACCAATTGCGTCGTTGATTGACTCAGTAGACCACCAGTCATGACACTCACCATGGTGCTAGACTCTTGTGGCCATGAGACCTATGGATGGCCCCAACTCTATGAGACAGACCCAAACTTCGCCACCACCTACCAAATGTTGGGGGCAAATGCAGTTCTCGATAATTTCCATATTCAGGATGGGTTGTTGTGTCATCTTTTCCATATCTGTGTTCCATCAAGCGAGTGAGAAAAGCTGATCTGGGAAGCCCACTACATTCGGTTGGCAGGACACTTCGGTGTCAAAAATATGGTGGCGATGCTACAAAAACATTTCTACTAGCCGAAACTTCGACAGGAGGTCAACAAGTATATCAGGTCCTGCACTTCCTGCGTGATTGCCAAACCAACCACTAAGAAACATGGCCTGTACACCCCTCTTCCTACTCCTGACATGCCATGGGAATCCATCTCAATGGACTACATGTCGGGCCTCCCATCCACCAAGTTGGGAAATGACTATGTTTATGTGGTTGTTGATCGCTTTTCTAAGATGACGATTTTGGTTGCCTGCAAGAAGAACATCACAACAGAGGCCACTGCCAAGATCTTCTCTGAACGAGTCTAGATACATTTTGGAATCCCACAAACCATTGTCTCAGATCGGGACAGATGATTTATCATCATATTTTGGTCGAGCCTATGGCCACTGCTGGACTCCAAGCTCACCAAATCCACGGCCTTCCACCCGCAAACAGATGGCCAAACCGAGGTCATAAATCAAATGATTGTGCATATCTTCCACATGTATAATTCACAGCACCCTCACACATGGGATGAGAGTCTTCCATATGTCTAGCATAGCTACAAATGATCCCTGCATAGCTCAACTGGTCACAGCCCCTTTCAGGTGGGGTTGGGATTCCAACCATTGGGTCCCATAGATTTTGCACTTCCCCTTGCGGTCACCTCAATCAACTCATCTCCTACTCCAACGGAAGCTGAAAAACCCACCCAGTTCATTGAGCAGATCCAACACATCTGTCAATAGGTTCAGGATATCCTACAGAAGTCCAATGACAAGTACAAACAGTGCCATGATCAACATCGGGTGCCACATAAGTTTCAGGTGGGTGACAAAGTTTGGTTGCACTTGTAGAAAGAACGCCTTACAGGACCCCATCGGAAGCTTCTCCCACTCCGTTATGGGCCATACACCATCACCAAGGCCATGGGGGATAATTATTTTCATCTCTACATTCCTCCTTTCCTTGGCTTGCACCCAATGTTCAACGTGGATCTCCTTCGCCCTTATTTCCCACCATTATTGGACACCTCAGAAGTAGCAGAACAGCTGACACCAACTGAGCTCAACCCCAAATGCATACAATAGGAATCCAATGATCATATTGTGGACACATAGATCAAGGTAACTCGATAGTAAAGGATCCAACTTTATCGAGTCGTCAAAGCAAGGTAGCTCCTACACCAAGGCAAGTGGCTCACCCGAGGCCAAATTCAACATAAATTTCCTCATCTGATGGGGGACCTCAAGGAAATGGAGACCATTAACTACTAATGAGGGAGGATTGATCCAGGTGGATATCGGTGGCCACCCACCTTTTCCAACTGGCTCAAAACAATTTTCTGGCAATTTTGGCAATTTACTATTTTTAGCAGTTTTTAACTTCTGGGGCCATTTTGAGGCTCTAAACGATGTTTTTTGGGAAAACAGGTTTACAATATGTAAGTTCCTTTGATATTGTGCCTAAAATGAATCTCCTCAATGATACCTTTCGAATGGGCTATCATACGCCTAAAACAAAGATCGTATGCAAAAGTTACGACCCCGGGAAGTTGATGTACTAACTTACCCAAACGAGGCCCACATGACTTTTGGCGCTTCATCTCCTAGGGTTAGGTTTTTGGATGTCTAGGGTTTTTGACATTCCTTATTATTGTAAAAATTCCTTCAGAGGCTCATTGTAGTCATCTTTTTGCAAATGAGCACAATCATCGCATCTCTTCTCAGAGATAAGCCGCCACCATTCCAGCAAGCTTGTTTCCGCTGCATTTTACAGTTTCATCTTATTTCGTTATTGAATAGAAAACCAATTTTACTGTATCTTTTTTATTTTGTGTTAAGCACCTGTTAATAATATGTATTCATTTTCATTCTTCTCATAAAATCCAGATCAATCGTGGAGGAAGAGAGAATTAAACTCTTGAGAGAAAATATACTCTGGGGAAATTATTCACTTCGCATATGAGTCTGCATCCCTTTTTCCTTTTAATTTTGAACACATTGTTCAACCTCGAAGCTCTTCCCATATTGTTGGATAACCTCATTGTCTCCCTTATATGAGATTTCATTTGGTTGAGGATTAAAGTGGTGGAGGCCTAGCTAGAAGGGACTCATTTTCTCGATTTCGACACATGTCGACACATGAGTTTGTTATTCATACACTTATGTGGATCATTTATTAATAGAAATAATATTTTTCCATCCAATTAATGTTTTGCAAATATTTGAATTGCTATTCCATGGGAATATTTATTTTTAATATTGATGGATTATGTTATTTGATGTGATAAATTCATATATTATCACCATATTCTTATATATCTTGGTTGTTGAGGACAAGTTGCAGGTGTATTTCTTTGGGTATCGTGCTCAACGGTGGTATTCATTGGACATCCAGATGAGGTAGGCTCTTTATCTTGTCTTGTTGGCATTTCAATTATATAGCACAATTTGTATTAGGGTTGATTTTTGCAGTCATTTTTTTCTCTTGTGGTTTACCCCATGCCATAGAGTGATTTTCCTCGTAACAAAATTAGCGACCATACTAGGAATTAATATTCTATTTTGTTTTGGGGTTGGAGTGTTTTTCTCCTTCTATTGCTCTACGTTCACTTGTGTTTCCTTGTCGTCTGAGTACTTAACATCCTTTTTTGCCTTTTATATGATTTTTCTTGGCCTTATCCTTGCCATGGCAGTGTTTTGACACTTGTTCACGGGTTTTCCCTAGACATACGTGTACATACACGAGATTTCCTTCTATAGGGTTCGTACATACGCCTCTTTTCCCTGAACAATCGCGTACACCAACTTTTTGAGCATTTTTTTTTGGTTTGGTGGTTGTTGGGTGAGTATTGATGGTTGTTGAGTCTTCTTTGGTCTTTGCACAGACTGTTGATTACCTTCAGAACAATAGGAAACCTCCTTTCAGTTGGATTTTCGGGCGGTTCTTCTTTCTTGTTATATTTTTCATTGGTTGTCCTTGAGACTTGGTATGGGTGTTTTCTTGTTGGTATCCCGCTTGGCTTGATTTATTTTTCTTGCAGTAGGGTCTATTTATCAGGATTATGTTCAGTCCTTTCATTTTCATTTCCTTATATTTAAAATACAAAAATAGATATTTTGCATTTTTTAGCATTTACTTTGATTGGTTGCTTAGTATCAATTTCGACATTCATGGAAAGATTGCACCTTATTTGAATTATTGTGTTGAATTGAAAGTTGTATTTTGAGATCTTATCATTTTAGAGAATTGACGTTAGACTTTGCATTATATTCATATTAATTTTCTTTATATGTTGAGTCGTAACATTGCTAATTTCACTTTCACACCTTTTGAGTAAACAAAGCCTCTAAAATTAACGTTGATTAATTTAAAATTGATTAGTAAGGATTTTATTTTCAGGAGTACACAAACTAGTTTAGGATATAGGGCCTTGGAATAGGATTTTGTGAGTAAACATATCTAAGGCCATTGAACTCGACATATGTGTATGACTAAGGGAGTGGTGAAATCCATTGTATAATTGGTGTCGTTAGGATGCTCTACTCACACCGGAGTTAAGCATGAGGTCACGTGAATTTGGTTCCATAGATAGCCCTCTAATACCTTCCTAGTGTTAGAGATATTTCTAGGGATCTATTCATATTTGGGGGTCTTTCTGGTACCTTTACCTGCTTGAGAGGCAGTGCTTTCATTATTTCAATCTTTGTTACCCTAACCATATGTTGGACCTGACTTACGATTTGTCTCCTTCGCATTGGTTGTATCGTGGTGACTCCAGTTGCTTGAAATAGGTACCACATAGATTACTTGCAGGGGTTATTCTGTGAGTACCATGAGTCAGATAAGGGTTGGAAAAAACACAGCATTTATGGAGGATTACCTCTCTAGGGGAAATCTGACCGACTACAATGTTAAGCCCACAATGGCCCTTATAATTGATTCTGATACCTCCAATATTTAGAAGGGAGTCTCAGGCCCCACTTGGGCAAGACATACCATCTCTAGTGAGGGAGGCCCTTTTCAGCTACTGTATCCAGTTTTTGTGCATTTGGATTTTTATTTCTTTTGCTGTTCTCTTTGTTGATATTTGGCCTTAGGACTTTGTTTTATATCTCTCAAGTATTGATTCATCGTGGAGCCAGACCAGCCTCTCTGCCAGTCTCATTATTTTTTGAAGTTACCACCACATATTTCATTCGTTGCCTTATAAAAGGCATAAAATTATCAAAAGTGGTACACACACCTCCACCTATCAGAATTGTGAGTATACAAGTATGAGTACTGAGTCGAGTAAAAAATATAGTGGGATTCCTTTGACTCCCACACCTCCTGTAGTTAACGAAACTCCTTATAATACTTCCATTGCTATGGTTGTAGTGTCAGAGATTGTCGCCGCCGCTCCTATCCGGCCTACAGTTGTTTCTTAGCCTATAGGAACGAACCCTTTTGGGTCTCTTTTTGGTTTGTCGGGATATAATTCTTAGTTCATACCTTCAACCTCTACCCAATTCTCTTATGATATTCCTAATATTACATCACAAATTTCATCCTTTATTCTAGCAATGAATATGAATCCTAGTGTTGGACCTTGGGGCATGACTCCTCCGTATACTCTTGTATCTCTTGGTGGAATGAAAATTCCCCAAGTGAATCCTTCAGTCGGGGGCCAAACTCCTTTCTCTTTTGGGTCTAATCTTGTTCATAATAATCCTAGATGGACTAGTCAACCAGGAAGACAAGCTATTGCTTATGTTTTGTCCTTTACCTACACCCCCTCTACCTCAATTCTGTCAAACACTTTTGATATGAAGAATCCACCTCTATCCTTCGGATTTACACCTTAGGGAGGTCATTTTCATACCATGGGAAACCCCCATCCTGGAGCTCATATAGCCAGGGGAAATGTTTACAACCCACATTATATTGTTCCTACGGGAATGATGCCCAACCCACCCTTCATGAATTAGTTTGGAGGAGGGTACTTTAACCCTGAACAAGACTATGGTCTATACCATAACCCAGTATGAGGTGGAATTCCTCAACAACAATCTTTCTCGGGAGCATGGGCTCAGATGTCGCAACCTCGTCTCCATTTTTTGGCCACACTCAACCTGCCATATTTTTTGAAGTTGATGAATGACCTGGTGTGTCGTGACCCATCATGGCCTCCCATTCCCACTAAGATTCCTTTGGATATTTTGAAATTCGAGGGAAAAACCGGTGAGGATACTGGTGATCACGTTACCACTTTTCATCTTTGGTGCTCATCAAACTCTTTAAATGATGACTCTATTTGTTTGAGGCTATTTCAATACACCCTCACGGGGGTTGTCGTGAAATGGTATATCGAGATACCACGGGGGACATATGGAACCTTTAATCAGATGGTTCTAGCCTTCCTCAACCACTTTTAGTTGTCAGTTCGTTATGACGTTGGCATATACCTCTTGTTGACCTTTATCCAAAACAAGGCCACCCATTTTTCATATCACATCCAAGAGTGGTGTAGATGAAAGAGGTTGATCAAGGCTTAAATTCCTCCATAGTTCCTATTGGAATGGTTTTTGAAATCCCTATTTCCTTACATTTCAAAGGATGTCTCTACAGCCGAAGTAACCTTTGAGGAGGAAGAAATTTTCAAGGCCCAACAACTAGATCTCATTTATTCCCAGTCTGGTATGTTATACGAAATTCTTCCTGATGCACTGAGGTCAAACTACGACACGAGACAAAATCTCGGGCCTCATGTCAATGGAATTATAGTCTCCACAAATGCTAATTCTGTAGACTTGGTGGAAAATTAGTTGAAAGAGTTGTCTCTAAGCCAGTCTGCAGCAGGACCAGCTTTGTATTCTTCCTCTACTCCCATTTAGTCGGTGGATGTACATTCTGTGCAGTCGTCGACCAACCCGAATGGTAACCAACAACTAGGCAGGAATATAAAGAAAGGACGTGGTAACCGTAAGGGTGGGAGGAACAACAATTAACTCAAGGAAAATGGTAACAATGAGAGAGTCAAGGTTAATGATGGTGAGGGAAAGAGAGAGAAGAGGAAGGTGAAGTTTCCTTGTAAAATTTGCACTGATGATCACCTTACTCATTTATGCCCCAAACTCGAGGAAGCTGCAAGGATTTTATCCCAATCGCCCGCTGTGTTGACAAACCCTTTTCCACATAATAAAAACATGGCCTCGAGCTCCTCCAACACTGGAAATGCATCTAGTGGAAATCAAAATTCCCCGGTGCAAGATGATGATCGTCTATGCATGAACATGGTCAACTCTTAGATTCATGTAGCCACTAGATATCGGTATTATAGCTCTTCGCCGACTGTTCCCTGTCCAGAGTCTCTCCCCCCTTTGGATAACCCTTTGCAGATTTAAAATCCATATCCTCTGCCACATATTTTGAAAGGAGTACTTAAAATCTCTATGCACAATTCTAATTCTAGAGTTGCCCATAATTATTCCATTGTTGAGGATCTCGGTCAAACCCCTTGTGCGATGTTGCCTTTGGAGGTACTTCAGACGTGTCCTTATCAAAGGAACGCATTTTTATCTACGTTAGGAGCTCTAGAACCATATGGCTCTAAGGTTATCAAGTTTGATGTCACAAATGTTCATTCTCGCTTGCCTTACCACGTGGATTTTCAAATCCATGTGGACTACTCAAAGTATACCCTCAAACCTATTGTTATTTATGAAGGCATTGTGACGTGCATGATTTCCCTAACCTATTGGAAGGATATTGGTTCTCCTACGCTTTCCTAGTCCATGACCATGTTGACCGCATTTAATGGTCATTCATTTCGACCCCATGGTATTCTTTCCTCTTTCATAGTCCATTTAGGGGGAAAGACAGTGGAGGTTGATGTCGAGGTGGTTGATGCACCCGTTGACTATAACTTATTACTAGGGTGTAATTGGACCTATGTTATGATTGTGATCATATTGTTCATCTTCTGTACTTTATGTTTTCATCACGAGGGGAAGATCATGATGATTGATAATTTTTCCTTTGCATACGCTAGTCCCAATGCATCGGTTGGACCCTCTATCCCCATGATCGAAAATTCTCATTCAACAACTAAGAATGTTGGTGTCGGAATGTATTCCTCTCTCATGGGTACTTTTGACTTCACGACACCAATTCATCATGTTTATACCATTTCTAGTGATTCTTCGCCGTATATGAGGTTCGTTCCTTTCTGAAATTCATATATTAATGACCCTTGGAATCTACCTTCCCCGAATCCGTTGGGTGAAAGTCATTCAAATACTGGAATGGTCATGCCACCATCAACAATATAGGTTGCGTATCAAGCTGTCCTCAACTCTATTATTGACCCGGATCCTGTCTCCTCGCACACGGATGAGGAGGATCCCATTCTTGAGCCCATATGGGACACTTCATCATCTTGTTCACATGAATGCCTCAACAATAATTTACCTTTGGATGAATCGATCATTGAGGCCATGAATGGTCCCGACAGGCCATGGGATGATATGCATCATTTCTCTTATTTTCTCCCCGAAATTGTTAGGATTGACCAGTATGATTTTCGATCCACTTTGAGTGAGATGTTCAGTCACGCTATGGTCCCACTTGGTATGCATGGAATTTATGCCAAAGGGAACATGGTGAATATTTCCCCTACTGTCACGATCGACATCTCTCGTATTCTTGGTAAGATTGAAAATGTTTATATCGATGTAGATTTCTCACCTAAAGAAGTTTAGATCTACATCGATCTCTTCAAAGAGTTTCACGATGTAATCTCTTGGTCTTATGAAGAGATGCCAGGAATCGACCCTTGTATTTTCAAACATGAGATTAATACCTATCTGGATGCCAAGCATGTTTGAAAACTTCTTAGAGTTATTAATCCTAGGAAGGCCCCTGCTATTAAGGAAGAGGTAGAGAAACTACTTAATGTTGGTTTCATCTACCCGGTTCCTTTGACTGAATGGGTATCCAATCTTTTTCCTATGAATAAGAAGCAAGGAACTATCCAAGTATGTATGGATTTTGGAGGCCTGGACAAGGCTTTTCTGAAAGACAACTTCCCGACACCTTTCATTGATCAGATTCTCGATGAGTGTGCAGGAAGCAAAGTTTTCTCTTTTATGGAATGATTTTCAGGGTATAATCAAATTAAAATTAAACCCGAGGATAAACATAAGACGACATTTATTTTTCCTTGATGTAATTTTTCATACCAGAAAATGCCTTTCGGCCTTAAAAACGTCAAATCAACCTTCTAACATGCCATGACCTTTTCTTTTCACGACCTCAAGCACATTGTCGAAGACTATCTCAATGATCTCGCTGCTCACTCTCGCAAGAGAGTGGATCACCCTACTCACCTTCAACTAGTGTTTGAGAGATGTCGTAACTATCACATCCATTTGAACCATCATAAGTTCATCTTTTGTGTAAGGTTTGGTCGTCTCTTAGGGTTCTTAGTTTCTGAGAATGGGATCTTGGTGGATCCTATGAAGGTTGAGGAAATACTTTGATTTACTCCCCCACACAATATATGTCAACTTCAATGTTTACAAGGGAAAGCCAATTTCTTACGTCGATTTATAGTGAACTATGCCAAAATTACTAAGGGTTTTATGCATCACTTGAAGAAGGATACTCCATTTATATGGGATGAGAGAGCCAAGGAATCCTTCGATGCTCTTAATAAAGCCTTGGTATCGACGCCTTTGTTGAAGCCTCCTGACTATAGTAGGGATTATTTTCTTTGTAGCTTCGCGTCCAGAGGATTGCCTGGTATGGTTATTTTTCAAGAGGATGATGAGCTCCATGAGCATGTCATCTACTATCTTATCTTAAATCTAGTTGGTCCTAAGCTGAAGTATTCTCACGTGGAGAAGTTGTCCTTAGTCGTTGTTCATGTAGTTCAATGATTGCGGAACTATATACCACTTTGTAAGAATACCGTAGTTTCATATGTCAATTCATTTTAGTACATCATTAATAGGTGTATCGTAGGGAGAAATATAATAAATGGATTGTAATTCTGCAAGAGTTTGATCTCAATTTCACTTCGGCAAAATCCAAGAAATCGCTAGTTTTTGCGGATTTGATACATGAATTCCCTATATTATATGAGGATGTTGTCCATGTTGATTCTTTCAAGAACAAACATATTTTCCTCATCTCATCTTCGGACCCCTGGTATGGAAATATCTTAATATATCTTCATACCTTGAAGATACCTCAACACCTGTCGAGACATGATAGAGGACGTACACGTAATCAAGATAGAAAATACCTCATTATAGGTGACACTTTCTATCATCGAGGAGTAGATAATATATTGTGTCGTTTCTTAACTCACGAGGATGAGACTATTCTTAATGACTGTCACAATGGGGCTTGTGGTGGTCATCTATTTGGGCTTGTGATAGCCCAAAATATTTTGTGAGCTGGTTATTTTTGGCCGTCGATCTTTAAATATTTTGTTGAAGTGGTAAAGAAGTTTCACCCTTTCCAGGTGTTCGATAGGAATATGTGCTCACATCCATCCCCGCTTTATCCAGTCGTTACCGTCGGTCCCTTCACCAAGTGGGGGGTAGATTTTATGGACTGCAACCCAGCCTTGATTGGGTGAAATCAACATATTATCATGGACAATGATTACTTTACTAAGTGGGAATATGACATGACTAACTTTAAATACTATGGTAATACTACAACATTCTTCGTATTCAACCAGATTATAGCCAAGTTTAGAATCCCAAAGGATACTGTCACTGATCATGGAAGTCACTTTCAGAACGAGATGATGGAAGATCTAGCATTAAATATGGGTTTTAAGCATGATCATTATTCCCCTTATTACCCCCAAGAAAATGGGCAAGTAGAGTCCATCAACAAGTCTCTCCAGACCATTTTGCAGAAAAATGTCAGCCAGAGTAAAATTGACTGGCACCTTATTATTTATCTTGCACTTTGGGCTTACCGAACCTCTGTAAATAATTCTACTAGCTTTTGTCCTTTCCAATTAGTACACATTGTGGAGTCGATTCTCCCTATTGAATGTAAGATCCCTTCTCTTAAGTTGGTAGTCAAGATCCTACCTGACACTTCCAATCTCGAGAAGCACCTCATACACCTAGAGCATCTAGATGAGAAGTGTCGAGATGCCTCTATGGCTATTGAAGTGAATACACATTGTCTTAAGGTGAAATATGATAAGTCTTTTTGTCCTCGACAGTATGTTGAGGGTGACTTAGTCCTCTTGTATGATCAAGCCAAGGAACCACTAGGGGAAGGAAATTTTAATCCCATGTGCAACGGTCCTTATATTGTGTGACATGTTTTGGAAAAAGGAGTCTACGAGTTAGAAGAATATGAAGGTAACATGTTGGCTGAGCCCAGAAATGGGCTCTATCTCAAAATATATTATGCTTGATCCCTAAAAATCTTTGGTGTAACTCTTTGTATACTAGTGTATATTAGTGTATATATATTTTCCTTTGCGTCATTCGGTATGCTTATCAAGTTTTCCCTTGGCTGGAAGATGTCAATGACGTCATCTGTTTTCTTAGCATTCGTAGATGGTTCCAGTCATCATACATGGAACTTGGCTTCTGCCGCTTGGGTTATTTATTCACCCGAGGGTCAACTAGTGTCTACAGGTGGCGTTTGTCTAGAGCCATCAACGAACAATGTGGTTGAGCATAGCATCTGTTAGTCACCAATAAATTTTTTGTTTCTTAAGGTCAGGTTTCGAAAATTTTTGCAGACTCACTAATTGATTGGGAAGCCAAATAAAATAAGAGAGTGTCTAAAGATGCCAGGAAATGTTAAATCTGGTGGAGTATGCAAGTTTATCGGGCCTGAAATGTCATTGAACATGATCCGTCGAGATCAATGGTCCGGGACAGTTGCGAAGGTTGAATTTGCGTGGACTATAATACCTAAAAGAGGTCCCACAATTTAAACCATGTGTTTCTCTCGAGGGTATGTGGCATCACCAAGAGCATTGCGGAATGAAAGGCAGATTTCATCAAAACCACTTTGTCACACCCTGGAAAATTTGAAAAGTATAAAAGGTCGTCGGTTGATTTATTTCATTTATTTATTTCTTTTGAATACTGGAGCCGTTAGAACCTTGAAGCGACCATCGTCTCCCAATATTACACCATATTCATGTCATTTCTACTCGTTTCTAGGTATTTACATCATAACCATGGATCCCATTATAACCTCAGTGACAGAACAAGACCGCACAACAATTGGAGAAGCCCTAATTGACAAAGATGCAAATGTTTCCAATGTTGAAATCACCATTTCCCCTATATCGGTGTCCAGAAGCAATTTGTCTGATATAATTGGAAAAAGTATATCATTTCTAGAAGCATTCCAGGCCACCATAGTACCCTATGCTATCGAAATTGCATTCTCGTTCCCTAAGTTTATAGGTTGGTCCACCGAGCAATATTCTCATGAAGAAAGAGTCATTGTCAATAAACAGGGGTCCCAGGTCTTGTGTAGGATATACAGACTGTCAATTCGATAATCCCTCGGTATACCAGACTCTTTTTCTACAAATTTTGAACCAGTCAATGAAGAGAAATTGATTAGGGTATATAGGTAATGTCTGTCAGAGGTCCGAAGGTTGTTTTTACAACAAATTGTCAAACCTGAATAATTTTCATAAAGTTTGTCTTTGCCAATGAATGTAAATCTAATGGTCATGGAAGTCCAGTGGGTCTGCTCCCTATTGAGTCAAATCTTTGGTTTATACAGTGAAAAATATGTGGTTGAAGTCATGCTCGATTTCCTTTTGATCTTTTTCAATTCAGAGTCTAGTATGTAATTCTGTATTAACTTTGATAAATTTCTAGTTGATACTTTTCATAAACAGCTGGTAAATTTCCATTCCCTAAGGCATTTCAGATGCTATACTTATCTATTGAAACTCTTCCTAGAAAGTAACAATAGAGAATTTCTTGAAGCGTCATTTGTGTCAACTGAATGCAAAAGAATCACATTTCTCATCTTCATTAGCAAAGTCATGTCCATGATTTATAGTCTGATTTTCAATACTAGTCTGCCTAGAGTTATGGATGGCATGAGAAGTTATCTATAGCCAAATCCAGGAAACAGAGTGGGAGATTGGGTATTATTCATGCATTCAACAATAATCTAGGTTTATGGTTGTCCTCAATCCCCTTACCTATTGCTTGTTTTTCTAACTCCTAGGATTTTTTCCCTTGAATTCATCAGGAAAATAATTATATCTAAAATAGAGCATTTCCTAAAGTTGCACAGAGCCTCCAACCTTAATTTCCATTTTGTCATTGGCCCCTTTTTTTTCAAACCTAAATCATTCTTTTCTTAGGTTCAAGCAAAGCTCAAAGAGTTTGGTTTTGCACAATTACAGGCAAAAAGGTATGACCCACACCAGATCATATCCAAAATAAGACAAATGAACAAAAATTCTCCTTATGAGCATGAACATGTTAAAGGTTTTGATAAGTTGGCGAATCTAGAAGTCTGTGTTGATGTGGAAGTGACCCAACATTCAACAGTAATATGGGTTTATGGTTTTCATGAATCCCCTTACCTATTGCCTATTTTTCTAACTCCTAGGATATTTTCCCTTGAATTCATCAGACCGAGAATTACATCTTAAACAGAGAATTTCCTAAAGTTGCACAGAGCCTCCAACCTTAAGTTCCCTTTTTTCATTGGCCCCTTTGTTGTCAAATCTAAATCATGTTTATCTCAGGTTCAAGCAAAGCTCAAAGAGTTTGGTTTTGTAGAGTTACAGGGAAGAAGGTATGACCCACACTAGATCATATCCAGAAGAAGATAGATGAACAAAAATTCTCCTTATGAGCATGAACAAGTTGAAGGTTTTGATAAGTTAGTGAATCTAGAAGTCTATGTTGATGTGGAATTGACCCTGCATCCAATTCAAACACGACAAGTGGAAGCAACCATGCAACCAATTCAAACACAACAAGATCCTCAGAATATGATGATTAAAATTCCTAAAACAAGTGTTTACAACAAGAGAATCATTTAAGAGTCTATGGACATTGATGACCAACAAACTATCAAAAATAAGATGAAGGTTACACAACCAACACAGGTTGTGGATTTAGAGGATAAAAAGTCCATAGATCAAGCAAATCTAAATATGGTGGAAAGTGGTACTAGCACTGTAGAGATTGAAGAAGAAAATAAACTCCAAAGTGAAGGTAGCTCAAGAACCTTTAGCAGTACGAAATACATTTTTGATCAAACATTTGAGTCAGATTATCATTCTAGAGAAGATTTGGAAAAAAAGTATGCCAAGAAGGGAAATATAACTTTAGGTGAGATGAGGGATTTAGTTCCTGAAGTAGAGAAGGTCTCTCAACATACATCTTCTCTGTTAACATTAAGAGATGTTGAAAAGAGGACTTTTAACATTGCAGTTGTAGAAGAAGAAATTTTTTCTGAGATAAAGATAAAATATGACAAGATAAGTGCCCCAGACAAGGTAAAATTCCACAAGCAGACTAGTGACATGTTATATTCTGATTACTTGAGTTTAAACTTGAAGAATTCAAAACTATCATCTTATGCAGAACAATTGGAAGGACAATTGAGGCAAGAAAAGGCATCTAACAGAGCTTGGCGGACTCAGGTTAAGAGGTTGGATTATGAAGGTTCCCAATGGGTGAAATCTTCATTACATGAGAAAGATAAAATAATTCAAAGTTTGAAGAAGAGATTGAAAATGCCTGCTACAGAGCACCCACAAACAACAGAATTGGTATTTATGGAACAGGAAAAGGAAACACTTTGTGAAGAGACACTAGACTACAAAGCTAAGGTGTTGCAGTGGGAACAAGAAAATGTGAAATGGTCGCAGGAAAGGAAATAATTTCTAAATAAGGTTATGGTTTCAGCTCCTACTATAGAAATTAGATCAATTATTGAAGGAATTGTCCAGGCTATGTCACAATTTTTCCTGAAGGAAGGAGAAATCAAAGGACTCAAGGAAAGCATAGAGAAATTAAAGTAGGAGATGCATGCAAAGGATGAAAGGATAGCCCAATTTCAAAAGGAGAATGCAGTCTTGCAAGAGAGAATAAATAAATTGAAAGTGAGCTTAAGAGGCAAAGGTCTGTTACAAGGGGACAAGTAGATCATTTGGGACTCTATAGTTGTTGAAGCTGCCAAATTCAAATCATATTTGAACTTCATTAAGGATAAAGACAACATATCCATTACAACCAGACATAAGTGTACTTTTTTGAATGAAACCTTAGCCAAAAAGCCATCAGAGTGAACTCAAAACACCATAAATTTACTCAACTTTGTTCCTACTGTAGACCTTCAAACCATTGGGGTTGAAGACAAAACTACATTGATTATTTGGGCTAGGAGGGTTATTGCCAAGCATAAAATTTTGAAATCAATTCAAGCTAAAGAAGCACAAATGGAGCAGGGTGTACAGGAGTTTAAATATTTATTTGAATAATTGTTTATCAAAGGTATTCCACCATTTTGGGATGGTAAGGGAAAACTATATGACTAGGAAGAATACAATACTCATTTGACTTAGTCCAGAATGGATCATTCTAAGTTTAAAACCCTAGAGGAGAATTTGAAAGGAGCCACCTTGGTTGACACGTTGACTATCGATTTTAAGATACTAAATCAATTAAAAACTCTCAAGATAGGGTTTCCAGTAATGTCATATGCTTCTCGCATTGACCTGGAGATTATGATAAAGGAGATGACAGATTACGACATTCCATCTGATTTCCAATGGAAGGAAATAGTTCGGCTGGGTAAGACAAAATGAAATTTTCTAGGGCCTAGTAGATGATGTCTAGATGTCAATAAAGGATAGAAAATCATATGAAAGGTCGAGGCAAAGTTAAAAGGATAAGAAAAGGACCGAAATGCCGAAAGAGTCGGACCCTGGATTTTGTGAACGCTTTCTTTCCTATTACTGTAATCGGTTTTGAACCAAAACATTTCTTTCTTATCATTGTAATTGGTTTCAAACTGTAACATTTTCTTTCTTATCATTGTCATCAGTTTCAAACCATAATGTTTCTTTCTTATCATTGTAATTGGTTTCAAACCAAAGGAACTTAGATTGTATAAATATTAGGAGTTCCAAATGTATTAAGGGTTGGCAGAAGTGCAAGGGCACAAGATATAGCTATTTGGGAACCTGAATGTATTTTTCTAAATTTAAATGGAACGCACATGCCGATGTCCTGAATTTTCTACAAAAATATTCTAATGGTGGTGGTTTGATATTCGCCTTCTTTCTTCGTATGTATTTCTTGTGTTCTTGATTTCATTTTTATTGTCTTTTGTTTAAATTGGATATTTAAAGGTCCATAATTCATCTTGTGATGCTCTCGACTTAATAAATTTAAACTATGTTAAGTTATTCCTAACTAATTCAAAATTCATCTTATTTTATGCTCTGGTGTAGTCATATGTTTCTCCTTTCTTCTTACACCCTGTGAATTACAATTTATAACTCAGATTCATCACCTCATTTAGCCTTTATCCTTTGGAGAGTTCTACCTACCAATTAGTGACTTCATTTATTTTCAGAATTTTGACTCCATAGCCCTAAGTATCCCTCCTCTTTCTTTCCACTAGAATCATACAAAATCCTTTCAAAGAAACAAAACCTAGCCATCGACTTGTTAAATAAAATTTATCTGTTAGAGACCAAGTTACATGAGAGAGTCCACTCTGAGTTGAGTAGGATAGTACCCAACTCCAAAGTGTTTTTTAGTTTACCTTTGTCATTTGTTTTCTTAGACAAAACAAATTTACAGAGTGCTAACATTTTTTCGTCGTTGCCAAGGACGAAACTGAATATTTCCCTGGGAAAGGAACAACTAAAAGATTCATATTTGATTCTTGAGGGTAATAATGAATCAAACATCTTATTGGCTGAACCTAAATTTACCTTGGCTACTTCATTAAAGAAATATCAGTAGCATAAAGTAGTTTTGAACAAGAAATCCTAGCTCCTAAGAAAATTTATACCAGAAGAAACCCAGACCCAAAAACAATAATCCATGTGTCTGATCCTAAAAAACTTGTAAACAAGAGAAAAGAAAAGAAAATAAGCCCAATTTCCTGTCTAGACATAAATCTATCTTTACCCAAAGACAGAGTAAAAAGCATTGAAGACCTTGAATTTGATTTGAAATTTGAACAAACTTTGTTCAGATCCATATTTGAATATAATTTGAATGAAATCATCTTTGATGAGAGGAAATTCCAAGAGTTGATTTCAGTTACCCCTATTAAACTCACT
>WSFP011418552.1:0-23338 GCA_009831015.1 Picea engelmannii
TGAGAATCCAATTCTCAGAGATAGAAGCCAATGGATAGAATACATGATCCAGGAAGGATTATTGTTTAAAGGTAATCAACTTTGTATTCCAAAATGCTCCATGAGGGAGAATCTGCTGAAGGAGAAACACAGTGGAGGATTGGCAGGACACTTTGGTCACTACAAAACATTTGCAAAGCTGAATGAGTCATATTTTTGGCCAGGAATGCGAGCCAACATCAAAAGATTTGTAGATAAATGCAGAATTTGTCATCATTCGAAAGGAAAGAGACAGAATGCAGGATTTTATCAACCATTGCCCATACCTGAGAGGCCATGGGATGCAATCAGCATGGATTTTATATTGGGTTTGCCAAGAACACAAAGAGGATTTGAATCAATCTTTGTGGTGGTGGATAGATTTTCCAAAATGGCACACTTCATTCCATGTCAGAAAACCAGTGACGCAACTCACATTGCGAATCTGTTTTTCAAAGAAGTCATTCGACTTCACATCTTACCAAGGAGCATAGTTTTGGATCGAGAAACTAAGTTCGTACGACACTTCTGAAGAACCTTATGGAAGAAGCTGGGAACAAATTTATCATTCAGTTCAGCTTATCATTCTCAGACGGATGGACAGACAGAATTCGTAAATAGGAGTCTGGGAGACTTGCTGAGGAGCCTGGTGACAGAACACCACAGTCAGTGGGACAACATATTACCACAGGCAAAGTTTTCTTATAATGATTCAATCAATAGAAGTACAGGGCAGAGTCCGTTTCAGATTATCTATGGCATGCAGTCGAGGGGAATTTCTGAATTGAGATATTCAAAACAGAATGCGACTAGGAGTTCTAGTGCAGAATATTTTGCAGAAGCGATGAAGGAAGTTCACAGTCAAGTGAAGGAGCATTTACAGAATTCAAGCCAAGAGTATAAGCGTAGAGAAGATCAACATAGGAGACAACTTCAGTTTGAGGTTGGTGATCTGATTCTGGCACATTTGAGAAAGGAAAGGTTCTCGAGAGGGACATATAATAAACTGAAGATGAAGAATATCAGACCATGTAGGGTCTTGAAGAAATTTGGGGAAAATGCTTATGAGATTGAATTACCCGATGGGATCGGAATTTCTCCGATATTCAATGTCTCAAATTTGTACCCATACAAAGGTGAGGAAGCAGGAAAAAATGATGAACAGTCAGAGGTTCAGTGGCAAATGCATATGCCAGTTGCAGAGAAGCCACAGATGGAGCACATACTAGACAAAAGAATTAGCAAGAAGACTAGATGAAAGGAATACTTTGAATACTTGGTCAAGTGGAAAGGACATCCAGTTGAAGATGCCAGCTGGGAGAATGAAGTAGAGATTCAGAAGCATGGACAGATCATGCAAGAGCTCATGGACAGGAGCCCATGAAATTTTTCAAGCGAGGGAGTATGATGCAAGAGCATTGTCAACGTCAAGCGAGCGTGGGACAAGCGCAACACATTTTGAGCACATGATAAATTTTTTAAAACTTTTGAAGATTGGATGCACCAAACTTAATTGTGATAGTTAAGGAGAAGCGTACTTATATATTATAAAGGACCTTGAGCGATCCGCTCTCGTCCATAGTAGGTAGAAAGCATTTATGTTAGTAGGTAGCTTTGAATTCTCTGATGAGATAGTTTTAGGAGTGGAGGTAAAATGGATATAGACACCCTCATTGTGTAATTGTAACATAGAAGGAGAAAGCATCAGAAGAGAGCATAGAAGAGAAGAAGAGAGCTGTGTAGCAGACCCCATGTACATAAGTTCTGAATAAATACAAAGAAACTGTGATTTAGACTCATGGTGTTCATATATTCTTTGTGTATGCATCCTTGAATGTTATGCTCATGAATGATTTACTCTTTCTGTCATGCAATTGATTTTATGCTATGTGTGAATGATTTCTTGTTGAATGTTTGAAATCTGAGAGGGAAGGGAAGTGAAATGAGTTTCAATTGTTTCTCTGTCTGAGCAAGAGTTCCTGCAAGGAGTGCAGTTGAATTGTCCACAAGGAGTGCGTTGACAAAAGGTTCAGAGGTTCGTCTCTGAAATCTCAGGAGAGATAGTGTTTGTTCTCATATTCACACAGAGGTGCAGTCAGGTACAGGAGCCGTGCAAGGGGTGTGCAGGCCGAGGAAAAACTCAGAGTTTCAAACTTGAGCAAGGTATTGAGAGACCATTGTTGCAGAGCATGCGCAAGGTCGAAGAGCATTCAACACTTCAAGTGTTTGGAGGTTGCCGCAAGGAGTGCGTGCAAGGGTCTTCTTTAAGACTCAAAGTTGTGAGAAAGCTCAGGAAGGATAAAGCCTTTGAAACTATCGAAGGTAGTACAAGGATTTGTTGCATATTGAGTGATTAGAATTCATCGGAGTTTTGTGTCACAGGTGGATAAATACGGGGAAGAATCCTTGGTTCACTTCGCAGAAATCATCAGGGGGAAGAAACAGACGGTCAGAATTCTCTGTAGAGAATTAGCGAAATCCTACCAGCCGTCCGATTTGACAAAGAAGCGAGGAGGTTACGACTGTGTCCGGAGTTCAAGCTCAGGAGATCATGAGTCGTTGGATCCTCACCTAGTTACCCGTCATTCGTCCGATTTGACAGAAGTTGCACGGGGTTTTAACCTTCTCAAGTCAAGCGAAAGTCCTGAAAGGTGTCGGGATATCAAGGCGTCGGGGTTCAGGATATTGGAAATCCCGTGGACAAGAGATCAGGTAAATCGATAGTGAAACCCCCGAGACAAATCAGAACCGTCCACCTATTGGGACACATGGAAGGAACTGAGAACCATCGGCATATTGAAAGTTTAGAGACCAAGAGTTTGAGACTTTATAAGTCCCGAATCAGCAAAAGAATCACAACTGTTGATCTAAGGAAGGACGTGTGTCGTGCGATCATCCAATTCGGAGATCTAGACACCAGGGTTTACATAGGTAAGTGTTTTTGACTTTGCATTTGGTGAAGTCCAAGATTTAATCAGAACGATCCATCCATTTGGGACGCGTTCCAGAAATCCGAAGAAGACGGGGTTCAATATTTCGTGGATCCTGAAGAAATGAAACACTTGCATTTCGGAATTTTGAAGTCTGAAATCCTGAATGGAGGAGAGCTGTGTTATGGGGCCCAACTGACGTCATCTCGTCATAACGGGGAATCGGGAATCTCCACGGTGAAAACCTTGAAGCAGACCTGAGTCGTCCATCGGTTGAGACGCGTGGCAGAAATCGAGACTTTCGGAAAAAAAATCCCGAAAGGGGAGAGTCATATCGGGAAATCGAAATTCGAGAGATCGGGGATCCTGAGGACAAGAGGTCACATACATTTCGACATCAGAAACCCCGAAATCCCGAAAGGTGATAGGACTGTAGTCATATAAAGGGAGGTCGTATGGACCCAAAAGTCTAGCCCAGGGGACTAGTGGAAGTCGAAGTACTTCAGGATATCGGAGATCGGGAAATCGGGAAACAAAAGGTTTACGACATCGGGGATTGTGAAACCCCGAATCCCAAATTTTTATTTTCCTGTCGTTGAAGAGAACAACGATCGGGCCTAGAGGTTGCGAGGAACAGAGAAGACCTATGGGTCAATTTTAAAGGAGATTCCAGTGGAGAATCGAAAGAGCCACTCCGTCTCGGGGTAAAATTAGAATGATCCTTAAGACCAGGAGGTCAACGCAGAGGCCTTTGCCGAGGCAGAAGGTGCACGTCTGCGTCATCGTGAAACCCAATGAGCGGCCCTTTTACTCTTATAATTGATATCAACATTGCCTTTACACTTTTTTCTTGTGGACTTTTTAACAGCCTTAACACCACCCTTAGGATACGAATCTGGTAGAGTGTCGGGTTGGGTAGTGTCAGGATAGGTCGAGGGTTCCAGATTAGAAATAGGATCACAGGGAAAGAGCGAAGGAGGAGAGATGGTAGGCTTTACAAGGGTTTCTACGACGATAGGCTTGTCAACCTGTCCCAACTCACTGCTACCAAAACCATTACGTAACATAAAATCAGCCCAACAATCATTGTTCAATTTTAACTAATGTATAATGATAATCTTGATTAAAAAATGGTGGAACGGACTAGAATCAAACTTCTGCCTTTTAAACCGCTTTGCCATTTTGTATAGACTTCGAAGGAGAAAATAGGGCACGTTCAGGGGGAAATCGATAAAACTCATGAACAATCGCAAGTGATACAAGAAAACTAACCCATATCTCCCCTCACAGGTAACGAACTGTTTCACAATAGCTAACAGATCATGCCATCTATTTTTTAAAGCTGAGACAGGCATACCTCGGTCGTAGATGGTAATTCTCCTTGAGGTGAACAACAATGACCAGGGAACCTCTTAAACCTTTGAGTTTTTGAACCATTTTTGTCCCAAGGCTGGTAGACCAGTGGCTTGGGTTATAAAATCTTCATTTAACTTAAGCTAGACGTCTCCTATTTTTTCTCTGCAACTGTCGAATGTCAACGCGAATTCTTGAGAAACTCTTAAATTAAAACCCTCAAACTTTTCAACAAACACACGCCAACCATTCCTTTCTAAGTCATCTCTGGCATTGTCAAATGATAACAATGTCTGGACGCCTTTGGGCTCAATCCTCACCACAGGAGCCATGTCTAATAGAAAGGAATCGACACAGGATTTGGAGGTAGGGTTTGATAGAATAAACACAGAGACATCACCCCGAATTTCCTAAATGCAATGCAAAGACAGCTCGAAATGGTAGGCAGGAGCATTAATTACCATGCATGTGAGAGAGGTCGTGTAGATTGAGGCCATGCAAAACCATAATACCACGCTGTACTTGGAATGACACCTCGGCATAATGGTACGCACAATGATCATAACAGTTGAAAACAATAGTTTGCATATCCACGATTTGATCACAAAATTAATATATCAAATAAACAATTGAATCAATAAAGAATTTATAAATCAAAACCCCATTAACATTAGTCAAATGCTAAATGAGTGGAGGTTTTATACTCATGTAACCAAGGCGTGTTCAAGACCAAGGGGTTATAACCATAAAAAAAACCATGTTCATAGAGAAATATGACAATTCGACAATAGACCATATGAACATTAACCCTTTAATGAAATCAAGTATGAATTCCAGCTGTGAGTTTTCATGCTTCCAGTCATGAAAACAAAAATTGAAAAGCAGGTACGTAGAAAGCGACGAGTAACAAGTGTCTTTTAATGAGAAAGGTTGTGATGAGTAACAAGAATTTAAAGACCCTGTGTAGGCAGCTTGTAAAAATAGAGATTATATTATTGATGCCAATAGGGATCAACCTTGGGGTGTTACAATCCCCTCCCCTTATTTTTGCAATGTCCTCAGTGCAACTTATTTACACAACAACAAAAGGATTTCCAAAATATTCAAAAAGACGTGGGTACTCTGCCCGCATAAAATATCCATGGTCCCTTGTTGAATCCTTACGACCGTACCAAGTCCAATGAACTTTTACAAGCCCTATGGCTCGATTCTGAAGCTTCTTTCTTTACGATCCAGAATACGCAGTGGATGGACCTGAAAAGTGATTTCCTACTCCACCTGAATCACATTCCAATCAATAACATGATTAGCATCAGGTACATAATTCTTAAGAAATGACACATGAAATACATTATGTATAGACTAGCATGCAACCAATGCAATCTTATATGATACTGGACCAATCCTCTCTAGGATTTCAAACAACCCACAATACCGAGCTACCAAATTTGAAGAATTTCGCAACTTCAGGGAACTTTTGTCGGCCTTCACTCTCAGGAATACAAGATCCCCTACTTTAAATTCCCCATGATTTATGTTCTTATCAACATAAATTTTCTTCTTGTCTTGGGAAGCCTTCAATTTCTGCTTTATCTTTAGCATTTGTTCTTCCATTTCCTCGAGCAACTTTGGCCCAACCACTACTCTATCAGTTGGGTTGTCCCATCTTACCGGGGTGTTGCACTTTCTTCCATAAAGTGCTTCAAATAGGCTCATCTTCAGGGATGCTTTATACCCATTGTTGTAGGAAAATTCTACCAAGTGTAGATAATATTCCCATTTACATGGTTTGTCCATAACATGCATTCGTATCATATCTTATATCACTTAGTTCACCCTCTCTATCTTCCCATCATACTTGGGGTGATAAGTGATGAAGTTCAGATTCGTTCTGAACCCTTTGAATAACCCCTTCCAGAACTTTAATGCAAAATTTGGGTCTCTGTCAGACACAATTGTCTTGGGTACACCATTAAAGCGTGTTACTTCCTTCATATAAATATCAGCAACATTAGTTGTTTTATGAGTAGTCTTCATAGGAATGAAATGGGCAGCTTTAGTAAGATTTTCCACCACTACCATGATTGCACCTTGCTGCTTGCTCATTCTGGGAAATCCTTTGATGAAATCCATTGTTACCACTTTCAATTTCCACTCAGGGATGGGTAATGGATGTAGAAACCCTGATGGGTTTCTATGCTCAACCTTTAACTTTTGACATTCCAAACATTTGGCAATAAAATAAACAATCTCCCTCTTCATGCCTGGCCAATAATATTGTCTTTTGTCTGCTGAAATTGTTTTATGATATCTTGGGTGTCCTACATAAGTTACATTGTGCATTTATTTTAAAATTGCACTCCTCAATTCATAAGAGTTGGGTACATAAACTATGTTTTTGTATAGGAGGATTCCATCAATTCCCAATTCATAATCCTCAACATTCTGTTGCATTTTACCTTGCTGCAATTTTGTTACTAATTCCATGTACTGCATATCTGATTTTCCAGCCTCTACAAATCTGTCTTTCAAATATGATTGGTACATGCTAATGTATGTAGCATGAAACTAATGCACTCTTTTGTTTAGTTCATCAACCACTTTGTCCTCTTTCCCCTTGATATGCTTTATATCAAAGTCATATTCACTGAGAAACTCTAACCATCTACTTTGCTTGGCATTTAGAGTTGGTTGATCAAACAAATACTTCAACCCATTATGATTTGTCCTCATCTCAAACCTATTTACCATGAGGTAGTGCCTCCACTTCTTCAAGGTGTGGACTATGGATTCCAACTTCAAATCATGAGTGGCATAGAGCCTTTCATGCTCCTTCAAATTCCTTGATTCATAACATACAACAAACCTATTTTGACTGAGGACTCCACCCAGTCCTTCTTTACATGCATTTTTGCATACAATGAAGTATTCATTTGGACCCGCAATCCTTAGAATTGGAGCATTGGTTAACAATTGCTTCAATTGTTGGAAGATTCTTTCACATTCTTTTGTCCATTGAAGTGATGGGGTGAGATATTCTTGAAAACCCTGCAATGAACCTTCTGTAATAGCTAGCTAGACCCATGAAGGATCTGACTTCCGTCACATTCTTTGGTGTTGAACATTATCTAATGGCGTGTATATTTTCAAGGTCCACTGTTATCCCATCCTTAGATATGATATGCCCCAAATAGTGAATAATGTTTTGATAAAATGAGCACTTGCTCAATTTGGCATATAGATGATGTTCTCTTAGCACTTGCTCAATTTGGCATACAGATGATGTTCTCTTAGCACTTTTAGCGCCATCCTCAAATGATTCTCATGCTCTTCTTTCCACTTGGATTATACAAGAATGTCATCCATAAAAACAATGACAAACTTATCTAAATATTCCAAGAAAACACCATTCATTAATGACACAGTAGATTCGACTACCACATCCTTGTCACACTCCTTCTCATGGGATCGATCTAAATTCCCCTTTTGTGAGCCAAAGCGGCTCTTTCGATTCCTCCATGGAATCTCTGCTAAAACCTGATCCACATGTCCTTAATTTGCCCACACGACTTCTCTGCATCTAAGCCGTGATCTTCCCCGACTCAGTTTTGGGTTTCGGGGTTTCGTGATCCTCGACGTCAAGAGTTCCTGTCCTCTTCGTCGATGTCCTCCCTTCTGGTCTTATCCCTCTTGGCTATGTCCTAGTCCATGTGACCACTTCTCATAAGACCGCAGCCTTATGTCCTTGTCGGGATTCGGGGTTTCGTCTTTTCTGATGTCGAGAACCTCTGTCCCCTCGAACTCCCGATCGCCAATTTACAGATACGGTGCTTTATTTGTTAGCCCTTCTAGCTAAGCTCCTATCCCATATGACCATTATCTCACAAGACCGCAGACTTTTCTCTCATTGGGGTTTCAGACATCGCAATGTTGAAATGCATAAACACTTTGCCTACGGGATCCCTGATATACCGATTCACGATATGACGTCAGCTAGGTCCCGCAACGGGACTTTCACCTCTGTGTGATTCCAGTGCCCAGATCTCTTCCACGTGTCCCCAACTGATGGATGGTCCCGATCACCTCTCACGATTTTGTGGCTTCTGATGCCCTGTATGCTTTGTCCTCAGGACTTGCGAAACGTCAAACTCCGATGCTCCGTCTTTGTCTTCCTGTCGGGACTTTCCTCGATAATCTGGATCTTTGCCACGTGTTTCCTCAAGATGGATAGTCCAGATCCCTTCTCGCTGTTTCAGATTTTGTGATGCTTTGATGATGGAAATCCTCTGTCAACTCAAAACCCTGGTAGCCGATATACCGACGGGTCGCTCGATCTCCGCCACGTGTCTCAACTGATGGATGGTTCAGATCAAATCTGGGGACTTCGCCAGGTGCAAAGTCAAAAACGCTCACCTATGTGATTTCTAGTGTTCGGATCTCCGGGATGGACGATCATGTGAGACGTGTCCTCTCTCAAATGGATGACTATGATTCCTTCACTGTTTCAGGACATGAAATGTCCCGGCTTTCTCGACCTCAGGATCTCTGATATCCCGAGTGTCGATATCCCAATGCACCAATGCCTCTCGTCGGGACTTTCACCTCGGCTATTCCCGATGGTAAACCTCGTGCAGCTCCTGTCCGATCTGACAGTTGACGGGTAACTGGGTGAACATCCGACTGTCCACAATCTCCCCTTCTGTGCGCTCCTTCTGTGCATCTTCCTGGACGTAGAAACCAACGGTCTAGATCTTTTCGGCTGATCCAACGGTCGATGCTGCTCCCTCCTGAGCTGCTCCACTTTCTTCCTGCACTTGGAATAATTCCAAGTTTCGAAAGGTCTCTACCTTTCCCTTCCTTATCTGCGATATCCCCAGCTTTAAGGATCTCTTGCGTTCTCCATGACGTTGTTCCTCCTGAGCTTTACTCCTTTTGAATCCTCACGGGATTCCGATGTCTGCGCTTCTGCAGAGTCTTCGCGCACACACAGTGTTGTCTCTCCTGAGCTTCTCAACACTCAGACCCCTAAGGGATTTTGTCTTTCTTCTTTCTCCCATAGATGGAGAATTTTTGAATTCCCTCCTGGCTATCCTTTTGCTCAAGCAACTCCTTGCTGAGTCTGCAAGGTGTTCAACAACCCTGTGAATATCCTTCAGTGGATTCTTCCTTCAAATCACAAAACTAAAAGGAGTTCTCTTCTCTTCTGTGCATGTCTGCACACTGTCTCTATGCCCTCCTGGTAGAGTGTCTTCCTCTAGAACTTCCAGCAGTTCTACCCTCCTTCTCCTATGCACTTATGCACTCGCTCGATGCCCACCTGGTAGAGCTCTCAAAATCCTCAGTGATTCTGGTTCTTCTTAATAACTCACAGCAGAGTCCTTCCTCTGTGCACCGTTGTGCATATGCTCAATGCCCACCTGGCAGAGATCTACAGAACTCCTCAGAGATTCTGTCTTCAACTATGTCTTCTCCCACACAACCTTTCCTCCAAGGTATTCAGTAACCTTGAGGTCTTCTCCTGAGTTTTTGATTCCAGTTATTGTGCTGCACCACGTCTTTGTCTGAATCTGCAGAATTCAGAAGTGCAACCTCTGTGCACGACTATCAGAACTCGCAGTGTTCTGTCACACCCTCCTGGTGTGAAGACTCAAAGACCTTCAACCCTGGAAATCAAGAAATCCTGCAAATGCCTACCATACATCTACAACATACATTCATATCATAAAATAGAACACTCACAGACATCCATTCAACACAGAGTACATGCAGGAAAAACTACTCTGTTTATATTAAAATGGAAAATACACAGTGTTCCTGAGCACGGCCTGCAACAAGGTCTCGGCTCCTCTCTTATGCTCTCTACTCGCAGATCCTCTCTTCTCTTCTCTACTACCACTAACTATCAAAATGAGATATGAAATCCCTTTTACCTGAGGGGGCTCTTCGAGCTCTTCCCTCCAACCTACCTACCCTATTCAATTGCATTGAATAGTTGTCTAGTCCACTATTTGGATCTAGATCTCAACCTTACAAACATTTAAGGCCGATCTACCTAATGCCTGCACAAAGGAACGACTCTACAGCTCACCAGCTTAAACATTAAAGTTACATTGAATTCAGATTTCAAATGAGGTTGCGCCTCTCTTCAACACGCGATTTGAATTTGCTGACGTGGCTGGATGGCTGGCTGGATGACGTAGAGATATGCTCCTGCATAAAACTCCTCAGTTGAAAAATTCATGAGCTCCTTCTCATGAGCTTCCCATCTCTCAGCTTTGGAAATCCTCCTGGATCCCAATTCATTCTCTGGAGTTGTTCATCCGCTCCATCCTGCTGCTGCTGCTTCTTCTGCGCTGCTGCTTCCTTCCTTCTACTCAGCTTCTCCTTGTTGGCAGTTTCTGCTGACCTAGACATCAACCTTCTGATCTCTTCAATTGTTTCATCCATCTGCTCTAGGGGCTTGTCCTATTTTTGTAGTCTCCCCATCTGCAAAAATTTTCTGCAATTGGGTGGATCATCATGATCTCCCATGCCTTCTTCTTTATCTTCACCTGTGGCCTCAAGTTGCCACTCTGCTGCAGACTTCGGCTCTGCAGTCTCTTCCTGACTGACTTTCTATTCAGTCACCTTCTCTGACAGCTCAACTTCTGTCAGTTCTCTTGCTGGCTCTGGATTGTTCAACCAATCCTCCAACATCTCTAGCTCCATCTCCCATGGAGTGATAAATATGCCTGCTTGCTCCTTGGCTTCCTTTGCTGCTAGATTCAGTGCTACAACTTCCTTCTTTTCATCTCCCTGGCCAAAATCATTGAGCCATCCCTTAGAATTCTCCTTCTCCTCTCCTTCTTCTTCTTCTTGGGAAGCTTCCAAAGTCTGCTCCAATCCCTCTTCTTCCCTGACAGTTCCGTTGTTGTTGCTGCACCATCTGCGACATGGATTTTTGCCTCCTCTTGGGCAAGTGGCAGGAATACTTAGATCCCTCCAATCATCAGAATATCTCTCATATATTCCTCCTCTGTCAGCTGCATCTGCTGATCTAAATTCATTTTTGAGCTCACCTTCTATGTCAGCTCCTCGGGCTAATCAAAATTCACCTGCTCATCCCTGCTCACCTGGAAATATGGGATGTCTCTGCTACCCTCCTAGAAGACCATGAGATCAACTGATCCCCTCTTCATCAACACTCCTTGCTGAATTGAACTCACCTTCGAGTCCATGAGACTTTCAGATAGTTTCGAATGCTCATATCTACCCACCTGGCAATATGATATGCTTCCACCGCCCTCCTGGCAGTCTTCGAGATCCCACAGCGATCTGATTTCATTGCCCAACTGGAAATGTGAAATTCCTTAGCTGCCCTCCTGACAGTCCGTGAGATCCCGCAGCAATCTCAGCTCACTGAGATCTCTCCCAGTTTCTGGTTCACATATCTGAACCATTTCTTCTTCTGGTCCATTGAGGTTTTCTGCATACCTCAACCATCTTCTTAATAGCCTATGTTGTCTTCTGACCATCAACTCCTTGACTGGCCATTTCTCTTTTGGTTTCTTCATGGGCCATTCATACACCCATCTCAGCTTCGTATCCTTTCGCATCCTAAATTCGAGCTTTTCTATGTCTGCCCTTAATTCATAGAGCTCTTTATCCATTTCTGCAAGATTTTCTGCCTTGCTCTTCCTCCCATCATGCCTATGGTCTTCAGTAACCATGGTGTTGTCTTTATCTGCTTTCTTAGGAAACCTGCTGATGTCACTTTTCACCAAGAATGTTACCAGCTTCATCTTACAGTCTCCCTGACTACCTTCTTAACCGCTGCTTTCCTACCTGCGAACAACCACCACAGAGTTTCCAACGCTCTGTCTACCTTTACCTTCTCCCTCTGTTTGAAATATACAAATAGAGTCCTGCTCTGATACCACTTGATGTGTATCAGAGTGCTCCTTACCTCTTCCTCTCTTGCCTAAAATATACAGACAAGAATCAGGCTCTGATACCACTTGACGCGGTAGAGTCCACTACCACACCCTCGTCGCGCTCTTGCTCATGAGATCGATCTAAATTCCCCTTTTGCGAGTCTAAGCGGCTCTTTCGATTCCTCCGTGGAATCTCTTCTAAAAGCCGATCCACAGGTCCTTAATTCGCCCACATGGCTTTTCTGCATCTAAGTCGTGATCTTCCCTGACTTAGTTTCGAGTTTTGGGGTTTCGTGATCCCTGACGTCAAGAGTTCATGTCCTCTTCCCCGATGTGATCCCTTCCAGTCTTATCCCTCCTGGCTATGCCCTGGACCATGTGACCACTTCTCATAAGACCGCAGACTTATGTCCTTGTCAGGATTCGAGGTTTCGTCTTTTCTGATGTCGAGAACCTCTGTCCCCTCGAACTCTCGATCGTCGATTTACCGATACGGTGCTTTATTCGTTAGCCCTCCTGGCTAAGCTCCTGGCCCATATGACCGTTATCTCACAAGACCACAGCCTTGTCTCTCATCGGGGTTTCAGACATCGCAATGTCGAAATGCATAAACACTTTTCCTACGGGATCCCCGATATCCCGATTCACGATATGACGTCAGCTAGGTCCGGCAACAGGACTTTCGCCTCTGTGTGATTCCAGTGCCTAGATCTCTGCCACGCGTCCCCAACTGATGGATGGTCTCTATCGCCTCTCGCGATTTCGCGGCTTCTGATGCCCCGGACGCTTTGTCCTCAGGACTCGCAAAACGTTGAACTTTGATGCTCTGTATTTGGCTTCCTGTTGGGACTTTCCTCGATAATCTGGATCTCTGCCACATGTTTCCTCAAGATAGACGGTCCAGATCCCTTCTCACTGTTTCGGAGTTTGTGATGCTCCGATGACAGAAATCCTCTGTCAACTCAAAACCCCGGTAGCCTATATACCGACGAGTCACTCGATATCTACCACGTGTCTCAACTGATGGACGACTCAAATCAAATCTCGGGACTTCGCCAGGTGCAAAGTAAAAAATTCTCACCTATGTGATTCCTAGTGTCTGGATCTCCAGGATGGACGATCACGTGACACGTGTCCTCTCTCATACGGATTACTGTGATTCCTTCGCTATTTCGGGACTTGAAATGTCCCAGCTTTCTCGACCTCGGGATCTCCGATATCCCGAGTGTCGATATCTCGATGCACCAATGCCTCTCATCAGGACTTTCACCTCGACTATTTCTGATGGTAAATCTTGTGCAGCTCCTGTCCGATCCAACGACTGGAAGGTATCTGGGTGAACATACGACAGTCCACAATCTCCCCTTTTGTGCGCTCCTCTTGTGTGTCTTCCTAGACGTAGAAACCAACGGTCCAGGTCTTTTAGGCTGATCCAACGACCGATGTTGCTCCCTCCTGAGCTGCTGTTCTTTCTTCCTACACTTGGAAGAATTACAAGTTTCCAAAGGTCTCTACCTTTTCCTTCCTTCTCTGCGAGCTCCCAAGATTTAAGCCTTGCTTGCGTTCTCCACGACATTGTTCCTCCTGATCTTTTCTCCTTTTGAATCCTCAAGGGATTCTGACGTCTGCGCTTCTGCAGAGTCTTCGTGCACACACAGTGTTGTCTCTCCCGAGCTTCTCAACACTTAGACCCCTAAGGGATTTTGTCTTTCTTCTTTCTCCCACAAATGGAGAATGTGTGAATGCCCTCCTGGCTATCCTTCCGCTCAAGCAACTCCTTGCTGAGTCTGCAAGGTGTTCAACAACCCTGTGAAGATCCTTCAGTGGATTCTTCCTTCAAATCACAGAACTCAAAAGAGTTCTCTTCTCTTTTGTGCCTATCTGCACACTGTCTCTATGCCCTCCTGGCAGAGTGTCTTCCTCCAGAACTTCTAGCAGTTCTGCCCTCCTTCTCCTGTGCACCTATGCACTCACTTGATGCCCACCTGGCAAAGCTCTCAGAATCCTCAGTGATTCTAGTTCTTCTTAAGAACTCACAGCAGAGTCCTTCCTCTCTGCACTGCTGTGCATATGCTCAATGCCCACCTGGAAGAGCTCTACAGAACTCCTCAGAGCTTCTGTCTGCAACTGTGTCTTTTCCCACACAACCTTCCCTCCAAGGTATTCAGTAACCTTGAGGTCTTCTCCTGAGTTGTTGATTCCATTTCTTGTGCCGCAGCACGTCTTTGTCTGAACCCGCAGAATTCAGAAGTGCAACCTCTGTGCACGGCTATCAGAACCCGCAGTGGTTTGTCACACCCTCCTGGTGTGAAGCCTCAAAGACCTTCAACCCTAGAAATCAAGAACTCCTGCAAATTCCTACCATACATCTACAACATACATTCATATCATAAAATAGAACACTCACAGACATCCATTCAACACAGAGTACATGCAGGAAAAACTGCTCTATTTATATTAAAATGGCAAATGCCTGTATTTACACGGTGTTCCTGAGCACGGTCTGTAACAAGGTCTCACCTCCTCTCTTCTGCTCTCTACTCGCAGATCCTCTCTTCTCTTCTCTACTACCACTAACTATCAAAATGAGATACAAAATCCCTTTTACCTGAGGGGGCTCTTCGAGCTCTTCCCTCCAACCTACCTACCCTATTCAATTGCATTGAATAGCTGTCTAGTCGACTATCTGGATCTAGATCTCAGCCTTACAAACATTTAAGGCCAATCTACCTAATGCCTGCACAAAGGCACGACTCTACAACTCACCAGCTTAAACATTAAAGTTACATTGAATTCAGATTTCAAATGAGGTTGCGCCTCTCTTCAACATGTGATTTGAATTTGCTGACGTGGATGGCTGGTTGGTTGGCTGACGTAGAGAGATGCTCCTGCATCAACTAAGAACATAAAAATAGATGGTGCATTTGACAACCCAAATGGAACCACTGTGAACTCATAATGACCATACCTTGTCTTGAAGGAAGTCTTGTTGATATCTTCCATTTTAATCCTTACCTAATGATATCGTGACCTGAGGTCTATCTTTCAAAATATATTTGCATCATTCAATTGATCAAAGAGATCATCAATCCTTGGTAGAGGATACTTGTTCTTTATAGTTACTTTATTCAATTCTCTGAAGTCGATGCACAATCTCATTGTCCCATCTTTCTTATTCACAAAAATTACTAGGGCACCCCAAGGTGACACACTTGGGAATATATTCCCCTTCTTTAAAATTTCTTCAAGTTTCATTTGCAACTCCTTCAACTCTGGTGTACTCACTCTGTATGGAGTCTTTGACATTGGAGTTTCTCCATGCATTGAATTAATAGAGAAATCAATATCTCTCTTTGGAGGTAGTCCTGGTACCTCCTTGAACACATCTTCAAACTCTTCCAAGATTGCATGATCCTACAGATTTGGCACCTTATCTTTAGATGCTTCCTCCATATGGGTTGCAAATATTTGATAGCCCTTCCTGTAACACTTCTTCAGTTGCATTGCTGAGATTTCCTGGACAATAACTTCCCTAGGAGTTCCTTGGATTGTTCTCTGATTTCCTTCCTCATTTAGGAAAGTAGATGCCTTGTTACGACAGTCTAATATGGCATGGTTTTTTTCTAACCAATCCATACCAATTAGGCAGTCATAAGATCTTAAAGGAAATATGTTCAAATATTCCCTTGTGCTCAGTCCATTCATTTCCATAAGACATGACTTAACCATCCAATTGAATTTTCTTTTGGCTCCAGTAGCCAGTTGCACCAACCAAGATTTTCCATGCCTATTTCTTGGAAATTGAAAAATTTCCACCATATTAGGATCTATATAACTATGACTAGCTCCTGAATCAATTAAAATAGTAATGGTTTGGTTGTTGATCATACCTTCCACTTCAATCATATGTGATCGATACTCTGTTTTCTTGTTGTCAAAGGCTGCATAGATCTTTGGTACATTTATTCCCATGTCCCCCACTGTTTCATCTCACTGAAAATTGTGAACAACTCTCTCTTTGTCACTTCTGTGAGGACAATCTCTAAACATATGATCATCTTTACAACCCCAAGATTGAATAGGTGGTTTCCTTTCCCTTTGAGCACCTATCTCAATCCTTCTGGTTTCTGTCGAAGTTGGTTGTCCCCGAGGATTATTTCTGAAGAGTGATGTATTAATTCCCTTATTACTCTGATCCATCTTGAATTCCTTCTTGTCTTCCCAATATTTTTTTAAACCTGGCCTTTCTTTTTGCTGATCATATAGGCACTTAGCTTGCTTTATGGTCTCCTCCAATGTTTTGGGATCATCATATTGTATTTTTTCATTTATGGATGGTGGCAACCCACTCAAATACCTCTGAATCTTGAATGTCTCAACCTTGATGAAAGAAACATACTTCAACAATTCTAAAAGACTTCTTTCACACTCATCAATGGACATACTTCCCATCTTGAGTTCAAAGAACTCTTTCATTTTCTTATCATAGTACCTCTTAGTCAAGTATTTCTTTTCAAAATACTTCTTGAATTCCCTCCATGTAACATATTTCGCTTTAATGTGTTGCACCTGCACAAGTTGATCCCACCACATGGATTCCTTACCTTTGAGTTGATAGATGGAAATTCTTCCCTCTGCATGAGAAGAATAATTATGCAATTGAAAATAATTTCTCATGCCCAACAACCATGTCTCTGCATCTTCATCCTTCTTGTTCTCTGCATCAAACGTAGGAGGTTTGATTTTGTTCATTTCTCCTCATAGATCATCCACCCCAGACCTCTTATGCTTCCTAATAGGGGATAGACTTGATTTTTTGTGTACTCTCTTATTGGAATGCCTCGGGGAGTGTTGGTGATGTATTCTATCACCTTTTGTTCTTTTGTGACTTCCTAATTTTCTTGAGCCACTCTCCTTATCCAATTTATTTTTTATTTTTTCTAGGCTCTGCATCAAATTTATGTTCAATTCTCCCTGTTTATCCTTGTCTTTCATGAGATTTCTTTTATTTGCTCAGTGAGTCTGGACATCTTTCTGCAACTTTTCAATGATTTTCATCATGTTTCCTTCTTTATCTATCTCTTCTCCATGCCCATTGGAGTTCAATCCTTCAACTCCTAAATGGACATCCATTCCTCTAACTTCATTTTATGAACTATAAGAAACCTGTGCCTTCCCCATTTCTCTACACTATGCAACAATTCGGTTTGGTTCTGACAATCGTTAACTCTACAAAATGTGCAGTCAACCAAAAATTTCTCAGGCTAATAGACGTTAATAATTTTCCAGAATGAACCAATATGATTCAACAAAAACAATATTAGATTTTATTTTATGCGGGTCTTGGTCTGTCAATTACCCCTCGAGCTTCTATCTATAAGCCCCTCTTTGTTCTACAACAAAATTTGGGTGCTAGCCCCTTTTTTTTTCTTCAGCCCTTGGTTCGCATGGGACCACGGTTGTGACCCAACGCTTATGATTTGGATGCTTATACGAAGCATTGAAACTTTGGGCTCCGGGCTTCAAAGGTTTCCCTTTTTCCACGCATCCAAACATCATAGAATAGTGAATTGTAGAACGTGCAAAGAACGATGGATCTACGGTCCACATTTCTTCATGCACCATTTCTTTCGGACTGTCAATCCTTAGGACTTCACGATCTAGTGCCACACGTCCACTGGGGCCCACGGTTTCCGTGCTCGAACTAATAAATGTCGAAAACGTAACATCAACTTTAGTAGTTTTCAAATTACGGGGACATGGGTTGGCAATTTTGGAGTAACCCTCCGATCATTTTGCAATTGTCCCCATGCTGACACGTACCCCTTATGGGAAACCGTGGTTTGGATTGTGATATCGCCTTGTAGAATTATCTGGCATGCAACTTCGATCTCCCCAATGTCGCCCGGCCATTGATCTTGATAGATCATGACCAAATTTAATGCGGGCCTGATCCAACTAACTTCTTCGCTAAGTTTAACTATCTTGTGCAACCTCTAGGAGAGCCACATGGCAGGACACACGAAGCTAACATGTGGTCCAATCAGGAAGGTGATATATTTCACATTCTAACTGCATTTCTATCTTACACAGGTTCTTAATTCACCGACATGTGGCACACATCCCATGTGTCCACTTCATCCCTAGTGACGTCAGCAGACCACGTCACTTCGGGACTTTGGGCTTCAGGAGATTTCACCTTAGCATACCTTGTTTCTCCTAAACGTCGAATTCCCAAACAAGCCGATCTTTTGACCCACATCTCCTTTGACGAATGGTCCGGATTATCTTCGGACTTTAGGATGTCAGAGCTTTGGGCTTCAGAACTTCAGGAGTTTCCACTCTATTCACACCTTGTTTCTCCCAAATGATGTATCCTGAATAAGCTAACTTGTCGACACATGTTCCTTTCTTGGATCGACGGACAAGAATTGCACTAAGTTTGCTCTGTCTTCTCTACAGGTGAGCGAGAGTTGTGACCTTGGCTTAACCTTTGGGCACTTATCTGACTTTTCAAGATAGACAATCATGTTTTAAAGATCTGTGAAGATCAATGACCAGGACTGATTGTGGAAACTCAACTTGTTCACACTTTATTTTGCTTCCCGATCTCTGCAATGCAAAGATTCCCATCCATGGTGGAATCGATATCCATCGTTGATTTGTTGATCGAGCAAGATCAACGATCCTGAGGGATTGCAGGGTCTTAACTTACTCTCACTTTAATTTCCTTCCCGATATTCACAATGGCTCCCCATTATCGATCTACCTTTAATTATATCTAACGGTCATGACTTAATCTTCACTTGATTTGATGTATTATCTTGCTCTCATCGTGATCTAATGACCCAACACCATGAATGTTGTGATTTCTTTCTCTTTGGTCATTTCTTAAACTTGTTACACCTCCCGTGTTTCCAAACATAGTCCAAGTATTCTTTCAACACCCTTGTACCACTGTATACCTCAAAATTCTCTGAACTTTCTTCATCAAAATTTTCGTTCGTGGCCCATCCAGGTTTTGGGTAGAAACCATGGGCTTTGAACCTAAGTTTTGTCGATTTCGACAAAAATTCTTTTTCGAAACTTTTGCTTCATCTTACACTAACATGGACCATATAGGCTCACTATTGAAACCATGGTTCTGATACCATTTTGTGACATCCACAACCATCCACCTCTACTAGGCAATGCTAACCAATGACCTTATCTTTTCCCAGCTAGCTATGATACCGTTTTGTAATTTCCCCAGCCACCAACAAGATGGGAAAAATCACTTCTTGGATCTCTCTCTTAGCTCTGATACCAATTTGTGACATCTTTGACCCTAAACCAATAGACTAGGCCATGCCACCGAATAACCATTATACTCTAATACCATTTTTATGAATTCATATACATGTATATCTAACTCAAATTAATAGTTACAACATTTTTTTCATGACACTTATTCATGGGGAAATAATCATTAAAAACATACTGACAATATATTCTAACCATACACATATCAATGCAGAAATAATAGTAAGCCTACACACACAACATAGCTGATATATCCAGGCATTACTCATTAAGTTATAACACATGTACAATTACACAACATACAATTAACAGATATTTGGCTCTTATATTTCAATAGATGACCACCAAACTGCATGCAGACCTTCCATGAACCTCCCAACCTTAGACCATGCTCCTCATCATGATCAACAATGGGTCACCCCTGAGCTGGGACTAAAATCCACCAGGCAAGGGATTCCTAGGCTTGGCAAGGGAAACAGGAAAGTCGAACATGTCAACATGAAGGATTATCTCCTAGGGATAGCTCACACTAACAACCTACAACCTCTCATTCCTCACATGCCTGTCCCACCCTAGGAAGTGTGCCCCTTCTCTACTCCACATTCCTTCGTCTGCCCCACTTCCCTTCCAGGCTTCAACAATAGGTCGAACATGAATTCTCCGAGCACTATAGCTGTAATTGGGCTCCCTTTGGGAAATCACTTCCCCAACAACCTCTCTCACCTAGAGAGAGTTTCTTGTAGGCCTGACAACCTTCTTCTTCAGTCCATGGGCCCGACAACCTGACTCTTCAAACCACATGCCTAACAACCTGCTTCTCCAGTCCAAATTCTAAGTCAATTCTCGAAAATTTGGTTGCAACAACAAAGCTCAGCAAGAGTAGACAATGGCAGCAAGCCATTCTCAGTCAAGGAACTATGTGGGCTACAACATCCAATAGTTATGACACAACATGGCTCAGACAATTATAGGGTGCATGCTTGTTCATAGGTCGACGATGGAGATGATGGTGGTTGAGTACATGAGTCAATGGTGAATTGAGTAGGGTGACAAAATTCTAGGGAATTGTCAAGGTCATGAGAATGGTGAGGAGTAGGAACCCCAAACGACGTGGCTTTCCCCACTATAAATTGCATGTGCCCAGGTTGACACATGTCTTCCTGAAGTCGCATGAGTTCCACTTAGCATTTGTTCTCTTTCGAGGAGCTTAGGACAACACCGATCATGTCCACCTTATCCTTTAGGGAATAATAATAAAATATTAGTCCCTTAGAGGTAACCCTCTATCTTATCCCCTAGGCTTAGACACTTAGACCCCTCCCTTACCCTACCTATTGGAGGTTAGTCCCCCATAACTCTTTCTTCGTGGTCGGTTTACATGCAATAGTGTAATTTTATTAATGATATGTGTATTTACATATACAAAATCAGGGTCACGGCCTTAAGCATATAGGCTCTCTGGCCTAATAAACATGTAAGTCTTAAGCTTATAAACACTTGGCTCACTAGCCTATAAACATAATTACAATTCAGCAGGGACTCGACCTTGGGGTGATACACATGAGACCCTAGGATGAAAAATAAGCTTGTAACACTAATGAACTCAAGTGGGGATACCAAACAAATCAAGTATAACTACTTAGCATAATCTTCAAGAAATAACATGGAGAGGTGTGGCCAAAGAAATAGTTATATCTATTGTTCTAGATTAAACAGGGTGGAAAGAAGATCAAATGGGTGGATATAATTGCCAATGAACATCACTACCAACTTACATAGGTACAATACAATACCCACTCTAATTTAATCATGTACAATTATTTATTTTGGGTCATAGAAACAACAATTCCACCTTTTAGAGTGAGTAAAAACCATTCAAATTAACATATGCCAATCCCTTATCATTAAACATGGATGTGGGAAAAATAACTTCCATAATTTTAGTAATATGTAAAGCATTATGTGTTTAGTTGGTGTCAAATAATGGAGGAGAAATCAGATAATTTAATTAAAATATTTGAATTAAGGGACTGGCTATGGATTGTAGCAATTAGCAATTGGTTAGAAATGTTGGAATACCCATACATTAGGGATTTGTGAATTCATGAATATCCCATAGACTCTCAAAAATATTTGAGAAACAAAGTAGAACTCATGGAATGGTGTAGTAAATCCATGGTTACAAACCAATTCACATATAAGAAGAATAAAGATCTACCTTGTAAACCACCACAAACTTAGGTGAGGGAAGATTTTACTGAGTATATAAAGTAGTTATCCATGGAATCCTACCAAACTGACCTGAACTTTATTGTGCCAAAATTAGAATTGTATGATCCTATTGATATATTGACAAGATGGTATATAAAGGAAAATTTTGGGTGGAAGAGACAACCATACCAAGAAGAAGAGTGGATAAGACTACGCAGATTAAAAAATGAAGGAATGGCAAGGGAAATCCTATATTTTTCCAATGAAGACATCCAAACATTGAAATTGGAAGGACCCAATGGTGATGACAAAGGAAGGTTTTTCTAAAAAACATTATATGAGGAAGTAAGCAGGAAAAAGAAAAGAAAATTCATAAAAACTTTGATGAACCCAATCGACTTAAAAGTGGAAATAGTAAATGAATATGGACAATGGAATAAATATATCAATTACGAAGTGGATGAATTCATAGAAACTCTAAATAAAAAAAACTACATAAGAGATAAGATAAGAAGCTAAAGAGATCAGAAAAAGGAAACACTTGGAAAAGAGGCAAGGAATGCACAACCACCATTACTAAGAAAACAAAAAAATACAACAAGTTAAAGGGAAAATAGAATCGATAAAAAATGAAGTACTACCAAAGGTGGAACCCAAAATAAGTAACTAGAAGAAGCATGAGTAACAATCACCAAAAAATAATCAAAAGGACGTGAGGCCTATGAATAACATGAAATGATGGAAGAAGATAAGAAAAAAAACAATGAAAGGAACAAATTCAAATCCAATACAAATACTGAAACGGAATCCAATATAGAGAAAAAAGACCCTACAAAAGACAAGTCTAGAAAACGAAGCAGAGGATGCATTAGTGGAGATACTCAAGTAGTACTGAAACTGAATCCAATATAGAGGAAAAAGGCCCTACAGGAGACAAGTCTAGAAAATGAAGCAGAGGATGGATTAGTGGAAATCCTCATGTAGTACTGAGACCTTAAACAAATTTTTGAGGAAGACAAACAAAAAAATCCAAATCAAAGAAATAGACTGGGATATAGAAATTCCATAATGTAATAAAAAAACCTATCTAAGATTAGATAATTGAGAAAGAAAAGATGTCAAGTCCAATACCAACTAGACAATTGGGATTAAATCAAGGAAATGGAACACAGGAAACAAAGTAGTAATATTTGATGGAAAAAGAAAGAATAAAGAAAAGGGGAAGGAACAAATTTGAAAAAATTAAAAATAAAAACCTCAAAGAAATGAAGAAATATCGTAAAGTAGAAAAAATAAGAAAATTTAAAGGAGGAGAGCAACTTAAGGACATTGGAATATTGAAAGAATGGAGATCAAAAGGAAACAAAGAGGAGAATGATAAGTTTGAACAAGAATGTAATTACTATGGTTACAAAGATAGAAATATGAGAAATGAGGCCGAGGAACAAGATTAAGATATGGAACAAGAATTAGGGAGAAAAAGAGAAGAAGAACATGGAGAATAGGAAGTGTAGGAATAGGAGTAGATGGGAAAATAAAGAGAGAAAGAAGAAAAAAATGCATAAGAAGAAAAGAGAATAGAAAAAAGAAGAAAAAAAATGTCATGAGAAG
>ML862808.1:0-11417 GCA_009831015.1 Picea engelmannii
GCCACTGGCACCAAAAGAAAGGTAGTAGAGGTCATACCAGCCTGCCAATTAATGTTGGGTGAATTCCCCACCCAAGCAACCCTTAATGTATTACCCCTGGGATCATACGATCTGTTGATTGGTATGGACTGGCTGGCTGCCCATAAAGCCAGACTGGACTGTTACCATAAAACCTTAGAATGTGTGAGAAAAGAAGGAAAAAGGATAACCCTTCAAGGGATCCGAAAAACGGTCTCGGTGAGGCAAATATCAGCCCTGCAAATGAGAAAGTATTGCCGAAAGGGATGTCCCCTATATGCAATACAGGTGTTAAAAACCATCGAAGGTGCTAAACCAAGCCCTGATGATCACCCTATCCTGAGAGAATACAGAGATGTGTTTCCGGAAGAGGTATCGGGTCTACCTCCGAGAAGAGACATTGACTTCTCGATAGAGCTTTCACCAGGAGCAGTGCCAATGTCTAGGACACCCTACCGGATGAGCACACTTGAGTTAGTGGAACTCAAATTACAATTGAAAGAAATGATGGATAAGGGTTATATTCGACCCAGTGTGTCCCCATGGGGAGCACCAGTCCTGTTTGTGAAAAAGAAGGATGGCACCCTTAGACTGTGTATAGATTATAGACAACTTAATAAAGTAACCATAAAGAACAAGTACCCCTTGCCCAGGATCGATGATCTATTCGATCAGTTGGGAGGAGCATCTATTTTCTCAAAGATTGACTTGAGGTCGGGATACCATCAAGTCCGAATCAAGGGCGAAGACATCCATAAAACCACTTTCCAGACACGGTATGGTCACTATGAGTTTGTGGTAGTGTCATTTGGGCTAACCAATGCCCCTGCCACTTTCATGTTCTTAATGAACAATGTACTCAATAAATTTTTAGATAAATTTGTACTATTTTTTATTGATGACATATTAATCTACTCTAAGAATATAGAAGAACATGAAGAGCACCTTAGACTTGTGCTGCAAGTGCTAAGAGAGCATCAGCTCTATGCTAAATTCGACAAATGTGAATTCTTTCAGAAGAAAATACATTACTTGGGACATGTTTTGTTTGAGGAAGGGGTAGCAGTAGATCCTAACAAGATCACGTCTATCATGGAATGGCCTACCCCAAAGGATGTCTCAAACATCAGATCCTTTATGCGGTCAGCGGGATACTATAGGAGATTTATAAAAGGATTCTCCAAGATTGATTGTCCAATCACTGCCCTCTAGAAGAAGGGGAAAAAATTCTTGTGGACTCAGCAATGTGAAGAAAGATTTCAAACCCTGAAACATCTACTAACCCATGCACCTGTGTTGAAAATCGCTAACCCAAAAGCTGACTTCCTTGTGTGCATAGATGCTTGTAAGGAAGGGTTCAGAGGAGTCCTTATGCAAGAAGTAAGTGTGATCTGCTATGAATCCCAAAAATTGAATGAACATGAAGTCAACTATGTGACTCATGATCTAGAACTGGATTCCATAGTGCATGCCTTGAAAATGTGGAGGCATTACCTCCTGGGAAGGAAATTTGTACTTATGACAGATCACTGTGGATTGCGGTATTTGTTTGATCAACCAAAGCTCAATGCTAGACAAGCTAGATGGATGCCCCCCCTTAGCGAATTTGATTTTGAAATCAAACACATTAAAGGGAAAGAGAATAGGGTGGCCGATGCCCTTAGCAGAAGCATGAAAACAATTCACCTGGCAGCGGTGAGTACCTGCAAGACAGATGTCAAGAACAGAGTCAGAAATGCACAAGAAACAGATTCCTTCGTTCAGACTGTGACCCTATACCTACAGCAAGAACTCGCTGGAGAAAAATATGAAGGCTACCAGATGACTAAAGGAGGTCTGCTCACTTACAGAGATAGACTGTACATTCCAAATTGTGACGACTTGAAGAGGTTCATTATGGATGAACTACATAAAACACCATACACTGGTCACCCAGGATACCAGAAAATGATCACTGCCACTCGGAAACAATATTATTGGCCTGGATTGAAGAAAGACATAGCCAAATATTTGTCCCAATGCATAGAATGCCAACAGGTTAAAGCAGAACATCGACACCCAGTAGGACTATTACACCCTTTACCCATCCCAGAATGGAAATGGGAAACCATCTCCATGGATTTTATCACTGGATTGCCAACTTCAACCAAGCAGAATGATGCCATTATGGTAGTGGTGGATAAATTGAGCAAGTCTGCTCATTTCATCCCCGTCAAATCAACCTGCAAGGCGATAGATATCGCCCAAATATTCATGAAAGAGGTATTCAGACTGCACAGTATGACGAAAGAGATAGTGTCTGACAGAGACACAAAATTTACTTCCAATTTTTGGAAATCACTGATGGTTGGATTGGAGACCAAATTGTTGTTCAGCACCGCCTATCACCCTCAAACCGATGGACAGACAAAACGAGTGAATCAGATATTAGAGGATATGTTAAGGATGCATGTAATGCATCAACCCAGGAAATGGGAAGACTACCTGCCATCGGTAGAATTCACCTACAACAACGGCTACCAAGCATCCTTAAAAATGAGTCCCTTCGAGGCCCTCGATGGTAGACCGTGTAATACTCCAGTCATCTGGAGTAATCCTGTAAATAGGATTTCTTTTGGAGCCAACATGTTGAAAGAAATAGAACAACAAGTGACTCAGATAAAACAAAATCTGAAGATCGCTCAGAACTGACAGAAAAGTTATGTTGATCAAAAGAGAACTCCAAGAGAGTTCAAAATGGGAGAGCATGTATATCTCAGAATTAAGCCCATAAGGAGTTCCCTCAAAATGGGAGTTTGTGCCAAGTTGGCACCCTGGTATTGTGGACCCTTTGAGGTTCTAGAAAGAGTGGGACATGTAGCCTATCGGCTAGTACTTCCTCCCACAGTAAAAGCACATAATGTTTTCCATGTTTCATTATTGAAGAAATATGTACATGATGCTAATCATATAATTGACTGGTTTGTGATCTAGGTGGAACCAGAGGGATAATTTCTACCAGAGCCCCAATGCATATTGGACAGAAAGGAAACCCCGCTCCGGAACCGAACCATTACACAGGTAAAGGTGCAGTGGAGACATTTTGGCCCAGATGAGGCTACATGGGAAATGGAGGATGCCATGAGACAGGCATATCCGATTTTGTTTACTTCTGTACATACAATTCATGTTAAAAGATAAGAACATCGAGGACGATGTTCCTTTAAGGGGGAGGGAATTGTAACACCCAGTTTCCCCCAGTTTGTAAAAAATAATCGGACTGGCCAGAACTGTGGCAAACTCATGAATGTGAATATGTGATGTGAATGGACCTTATGGAAAATATCAATAAATGTGAATAACATTATGAATTTATATTGCAGGACTGCTGAGAGGGGATGTGTAGAAAAAGAGACCATGATGGCAGTGGAAGGTACCTGGAAAGGTGGCGTTAACTTCCACCGAGAATTAATACCGTATTTGGACTTCATTGGCCCAGAGAACCAAAAGTGGCTCGTTGGCCCCGAATTAAACGTCTCGTAGGCTGGCAAGTTGATGGCTCCTCAGGAATTAATGAGGGATGGGGAGGTGAACCGCCCATCCGTAGAGCCATCATGACTGACCAGCGCGAGGGAAATCGCGCCACACGCAACCTCACAAGAGGATAAGGCGTGGGGTGGAAGCGATTGGGGGCAGACGCGAGGGGAAGAAGAGAACTCTGGCAATATGCAGAGTGAGTGATAGCATAGAAGAAGGAGAGTAACCTTCACTCCTAGTCACTGGCAAACAGAGATGCAGTCTCACAACATTGTGGTCTCAGCTCGGGGGTGGCTAGTGGTAAATCCGCAGGGATTTGCTGAGCCTACGGTTGGATGGAAATGAGCACCCCTCTCAACATTTGCTTGACCCTTGGTGTTATTTTTGATAAGTGTTTTTCCTTTGGCATCTTGAAATATATGTATTATGATAATTATGCTCATAAGCTATGAAACTGTGAATGATTTCATTATAAGAATGTCTGTATGGTATTTTGATCAGTACTAGTAGTTGTATATTTATGGAAAGACTACGTATGGCTTATGTCCTCATGAATCGTTATTTATATGCATACTAATCTAATTCAGACTTCACGTTTGGTTCTCAGGAGGACGATACCCTTATCTGCCTCAGATAGTACCTTGGGTGAACCTCCCCATAGAGATACCCTCCTTGAAAAGCCCATCAAGAACCGGGAAAGAGAATGTGAAGGCATAAGGCCTTAGTAACCCTGCACGAGGAGGAACGATCCTCTTGAACACCCGAGATGGCAACATAAGGATGAAGTATCGAATCGACGGATGAGATTCCATCGGGAGATCTGCAGTCACTCACGACCGTTAGATCGGAGGAAGAAGGTGAAGTGTTAAGTGTCTTAACCCTGATAGGTGTTAATCGATGGACGAGATTTCATCGGGAAACCTGTGGTCACGCATGACCATTAGTTTGGTAGGAGTAAGTAGGGTGTTAAATGCCTTACCCCTTTGTTCTCTGTTTATTCGTGGACAGCGAAGAATTCATGAATCGCAGAGTCAGGAATCTTGATGACGAGAGTTCGGGATTTTCCATGGTGAAAACCCCGGAATAGATCTAAGCCGTCCGAATGATGGAGGCCACGTGTCGTAAGATTACCCATTTCGGGAAATCGAGAATCGCGGAGTCGGGAATCATGATGACGAGAGTTCAGGATTTTCCATGGTGAAAACCCCGGAATAGATCTAAGCCGTCCGAATGACGGAGGCCACGTGTCATAAGATTACCCATTTCAAGAAATCGAGAATAGCGGAGTCGGGAATCTTGATGATGAGAGTTTGGAATTTTCCATGGTGAAAACCCCAGAATAGATCTAAGCCTTCCGAATGACGGAGGCCACGTGTTGTAAGATTACCCATTTCGGGAAATCGAGAATCGCGAAATCGAGAATCCTGATGATGAGAGATCGGGACTTTCCATGGTGGAAATCCTGGGATAGATCTGGACCGATCAAATTTACAAAGGATACGTGTCGAAAGATTTGCCACATCGGGGAATCGGGGATCAAGAATTCAGGAGCCCCGTGATCGAGAGTTCAGACTCTCGTGATGATAAGTCCCGATGAAAGGACGAGATTCTTTCGGAGGATCTGAGGGTCTGTAATGATCGTCGGATGTGAGGAAGAGATGTCAGTTTTAAGTTGGGTCATGAGTGTGCATTAAGGTAAGCAACGAGCAGATCTGGACGGCTAGGGTCCACCTGCCTAGATCTACGGCTGAGGTTTCATTCCGGAGCCCCCTTTCTATTCTACCTTTAACGATGGGGGGGGGGTCCGGAATCGTACGTGCAACTCTCGAACGGTTGAGATTAATTCACCGTGATCAACGGTGCTTAGGTGAATTTCGGACCCCCCTTGCCATTTTGCCTTTAATGACGGGGGGGGAGTCCAGAATAGTGTGGCGTGTGAAATGGGGCCCCCTCCTTTTCTATTGACTACCGTGTCGCAATTCCCCTCTGCCACCTGTACGCCACTTAACCGTGCGACGGGGCCTGTTCTCATTGGCTGTTCTCTAGCCTTGTTGGGATTTGTTCCTATTGGCCATTTGCTAACCCTGTAGGGATTCGTCCCTATTGGTCGGTCGCTAGCCCTGTCGGGGTTCGGCGGTTGTAGAGTTGAACGATTCGACATCACTGTAGCACCGAGGCGTGAAATACAAAAGACACTGTGTTTATTTGAACTGTGATCATGACCCGCAATCACATGGGAACGGAGAGAGAAAGAGCTAGCCTACGCTAAGCCTCCATAGGTAATTTGGGGGTTTTGATTCTGCGGAAATCAACGAAAAAAAAATTGATTGAGGTAGTAGGTATGTGACAGGAGGCTAGAAAGAAACAAAATAAGAAATTATATGAATGGCTAGCATTGTCCAAAATAGGTAAGTAGGACTGAAAAGTACAAATAACAATATTGGTAGTAAAAAGAGTGTGGAAATGACATCCAACCTAAAGAAACACAGAAGAGAGTTCGACAAAAGAATGTGAACCCTATAGAAAAACTATATACAACACAATGAAATGAGCTACAGAGATATCCTAATTAATAAAGTGTTCTTTGGGGAAGATAAATGGGAAAAGCTCCCCTAGTATTTAAGATCAAAGATATCTTGGAGGAAGTAAAGAAGCTAGGAATATGGTCCCCATCATGAATTCAAGGATAGATGCTTTGGGTAACTGCCAGCATATATTGACCATTAGATGAAAGAATACTTGCCAGTCTAGGAGTAGTCCCAGTTGTTGAGATATTATTTTATCGATCTACTATTGTTTGCACAAATATCAGTTGTAGTTGTAGGCACTTGACGTCCCTACTCTAAATAATGATTGAAGCAGCCTGGTAGGTTTACGAGAAATTCAGAGTGACTAATGCTTGTAGGATTCCATGCACTAGAGAAATAGGGCTAGACATTTCTAGTAGGTATAATGGGAAAAGAACAATAAATTCCCCTAGAATCTATGAAAAGGTAGTTACACCTACTCTGGATTGCTTAGTGGATTGGGCAACTGATAATGAAATTATTTTCAGTCTACACCTGCTGAAGAGATCACAATTTACAAATCTGGTCCTCCCAAGTCACTAATGCTTGTAGGATTCCATGCACTAGAGAATTAGGGCTAGACATTTCTAGTGGGTATAATGGGAAAAGAAAAATAAATTCCCTAAGAATATATGAAAAGGAAGTTACAACTTCTCTAGATGTCATAGTGAGTTGGGCAGCTGATAATGAAATGATTTTCAGTCTACTCCTGCTGAAGAGTTCACAATCAAAAATCTGGTCCTCCCAAGTGCTATGTTGGTCTATCTCTACTTGCATTCTAATGTGAGTGCACACTGAAATCTTCCAGCAAGATTAAGGCCATTCAAAATCTGCAGAAATTTTCTGCATGAAAGAACAACTTGGAGCTCAATAGTTGAGAGGGGGAGAGCCAGGTTATCTGATTTCATTTTTGGGAAATATCCTTCCCTGATCACATTATTAATTCCTCCTTGAAATGGTGGAAGGCAAGGAGCACCCAAGAAAATACCAATGCTTTACAGTTTTCATCAAACTAAACAAAGAAAGCTAAAAAGTCAATATTTACATTATTTCCAAATTCATCTTTGAAATGTCATATTAATCTACCTCACTTTAGGATTTCCATATAAGGGAAGCTGCATATTCTTGGGAAAAAATTGCTAAGAATCTTCTGCATGAAGGGGGTTGCATTTTTTAATTTAAGGATCTTATCAGGTTTTTGCACTGGATTTTTTTTTTTTTTCAAAACTTTTATGATACTTTTAATTGCAATATGCACATTCTTATTATTTTTTATTTGTATGGAATATGTGTGTTTATGTCTTTTCCTCTTTTCAGGAAGGTCGATGACATCCGTACAACTTTTCCAACTCTTCCTAGTATCAAGGCTTGTATATCAAGTCTAAGCTTCTTGAAAAGTCTAAGCTTCTTAAAGTGTCTCTTAAGGAATTGGATATACTAATAATAGTTTTGAAGAATGTGGAGGCTTGGTGTTCCAAAACAGCCTTGTTACTGGCATCTGTTAATTTATTTCTCGATAGCCAGAATGGATGGGATGCAGTCCATGATAAAGACCAAGACATGAATAATCTTATGATGAAATTTATGTTACTTATGAATAATCTTTTGTTACTCAGCAATCATTTCAACATCTGAGGAAAATTTGTTACCCCTACACTTTAGAGGATGAGAACAATTGCAGTATTAACAGCCTCATCATTGATCATAAGCACATATGTTATTAAGATTTCCATGTCTCCAAATTATTAAAACATCTTTGATGGCTGTCAGAATTTGTAAGTGTTGCAAAACATCTTAATGGGAGAAGCTATAAGTTATGTCTTTATGGGGTAGAAGATTTTGGATTAACTTTATTTAGAGTGAAAGGGTTGCCTTCTCCTTTCCAGAAAGGGGATGTTATCTATATTGATTAAGATTATTATAGGTCTTGGAATTTTATAGAGAATAGTGATTTATACAGATTTGCTGAGGTTTTAAGAGAGATTATGAGTGGAAGAAAAGAATATGACATGGATTTTGATCCACCCAACACTATCAAATGGGCAGTGCCCCTGATTAGCCAGGAAACAGTTATTCTAGATGGCAGTTGGATTTACAATTAAATGTAGAGCCTCTGCTAAGCTAAGAATGGATGATATTGTAGATCTTTTTGTTATGCATGACCCAAACAAAAGACTGACCATGTCAGAAGTGGCTGCATGGGTGGAGCAACTCATCAGAACTAGCTCTTACTTATGTTTTTCTATCTATAATTGTGAGCATTCTTAACAAATTAAAGATTCTTGCTAGAAAAAATATTTTCCCTCAAAGGCAAAGCCAACTGGGGTTCTTTTGTCTAAAATTCAAGTTCAATAAGCATCTCATCTGCCTGAGAATATTGTGCTTACCTATGGCAATTATGGAGCCAATGCATGGAATATTATAAACCCAGGGAAGGATGACCAGCGTGATACCTCTATGCCTTGTATTTGTCCCATGATCAGCTTAATGATTCTATGCAAGAAGAATTTTTTCATTCCTAGAAGCTAAATCAGTTGATGTTATTAGCAAATGCTTTTGTCTGGACCAAAACCAACCATGGCTGGTGATTGAGAATCTTTGCTTGTGTTTGGGAGAAAATCAATTGACTAGAAGAATTCCTTCATAGTTAGGTCAGCTCCAAACCCTAGTATCCTTGGAGATCTATACAAATCATTTCACTGGACCTCTTCCTCTAGAGATTGGGAACAATACATCTCCAGAGCTTCTCGATGTTCACAATAATTGTCTGATAACTAGAATCCCAATTGATCTTGGTTATCTCATTAATAAAGAGCAGCTAGATTTCGGTGAAAATCACTTAAAGGTGCAATTATATCCCTTCTAGACAAACTAAAATACATCAATAAGATGAGTCTTTTCAATAATCTTTTATCTGGTAGCATTCCCCAAGCATTAAAGAATTGACAAAAGCTGACATTGCTTGATTCGAGCTGTAATAAACTAATAGTCTTTCTTCTTCCATCTCTTCTATAATAGGATCCATTACTATCTTGGAAATCAATCTCAACCTCAACTTGAATGCATTTACATTCCATATCCCTTAGGAAATTTACTTTTTAACACAGCTGCAATCATTGGACTGTTCACAAGAATATTAAAGTCCGTGTGGAAATTACAAGCTTGACTTCTTTGAATGTTTCTCTGGCCCACTTCCTGCAACACTCTTTTTTTAGAACCTTAACAAAGAGTTCTTTCATGGGTTATGTTGGGCTTTGTGAGTCCCTTGATAGCCAAACTTGTTCTTTTCTTGAAATCCATCATTCAACCTATATTGGAGCAACCATTGTCCGTGTCTGCATTTTGTCTGGCATTATAGCATTGGCTTTGTGCTTAGCATGGTATTTAGTATTTAAAACAGGCAGATGATTTTGGCAGGAGTCAACCAAAGATGATTTTTCTTGGACCTGGACATGTATTCCCCTTTTCAGTTTCATTTTGTAATGTAAGTGCCAAGTGGATAGATTATCTCTCCATTTTTCTTGCTGTAATTGTGTTTGCCTTTGTTGAAAGTGTCCATTCTTGTCATATAATGTTTGCAGGTGAAGTGCACTTATATTAGGGAGTCACTCTCTTCTGGAAAAAGGGGTGGATAGGTTATTTTACTCTCCTTCTGAATACAGATTAGAGTTTTTTTATTCATTCACAAATTATTTTATTTTGTAGATCTTAAGCACACTATACAAACGTTTGTGAGGAAGTGTAAAAGATGCAAGATTTTTTCTGTAGCTTCACACAGTATACTGTTAAAAATTATGTAATAGATGAAGTTTGAAAAAACTTGACAAATTTCACAATACCTTGCAATCTACTTCGATGCTTTTTTTTTTAACTTTTTTATTTTGATTTGACGAAGATAATTTATTCTAAATTCTAATGTATTTCCATTCAATTGTATTCATTTTTAAGCACACTACACAAATTTTGGGGACAGTATGAGATGTTTGCAATGTTGATGAGTTTAGAAACATATACACAAATAATGTAGTTATATCTCCCTCCGATATATTTTGACTCAGAAAACCAAAATGAAATACAAAATTTCAATTTCATAATTAAATCTGAAAAAAGAGTGAGGCATTTCTGGTCATGGAAATCTACCTTTCCTTCTGTCATTGATAGGGCTAAGGCACTTGACATCTTTCTCCTCTTTCCACGCCCTCTTTATCCTCTGTTCGTGACCTCTCTCTCCTGGGTTTTTCACGCCCTAGTCTTTATCCTCTCTCTGTGGCTTCTTTCTCCATCTATGGTTGGTATGTTGTCACAGGGACTCTTTATTGTTGCGGGGATATGGATCAATGCATATTGGGCGTGGGGATATGCATAAACATATGGCTGTGGGCATGTAGGGATGCAGGGGTATGGAGTGCATGGATGCGGGGGTATGGATCGCGCGACTGGGATATGCATCAACAAATGGGCTTCGTTTTTGTTAAAATGTTTTAGGTTTTGTTTTTTTATTTATTTTTTAATTTATATATTTATAATATATAAATTCTATATTATATATATAATATATAATTTATATATTATAAATATATTATCAACATATGGGTCTGGGTTTTGTTATAATGTTTTATGTTTTTCTATTTATTTATTTTTTAATTTATATATAGTGGGTCTAATGGTTAAGAACATGTGTTTTCTCCTAAGAGGTCACAAGTTCAAATCTAGAGGGGGGTGGGTAGTGTAGAAATCAAACAATCAAGTTCATTTGTCTCAAACTCTAAGAGCATGAACTAGGTATTCTCTTTCCTACTCTTTTGTTGCATATTTTTGTAGTTGAACCCCTCCTCAATATAATTCAATGGATTTATTAGAAATTGTAGTAGAAATCAAACAATCTTTGTAGTGTTTCATATTCACCAGTGTTGCCTCTACAAATCCCCTAGTGATAGGGCATGATCAATTTCTCATTCACTGCACCCAATTTTCCTCTCATGCATTTATATGTTATCTTCTCCAACAACATGTGGATCCATAGATAAAAGAAAATGGAATTCTTTCATATTTACCTTTTGTAGCAACATGCACTCCTTTCGTATCCAAAGGATGACTAAGTTTCATGTCACATCTTTTTTGTAGTAATGTCGACCTTTGTATTCCCCACTACTAAGAAAATTCACTAAACAACAAATAATACAAACTAGAAAGAAAATCTGTTGTTGTTGATTACATAGCCCAAGGATGCTCCTCCATGAAGCAATCATTCATAAACATAGTAATAACATTAAGATTTACCATGGAAACCCACTAGGGAAAACCAACAAGAAATTA
>ML862809.1:0-23337 GCA_009831015.1 Picea engelmannii
TTCCAAATATAAATATAAATCTTTATATCAAAATTGATATGATTCTTATATATGACGTGTGGGGATGTGTTCAACTAATAAAGAAGCATCTAAATAATCACGATTTTTGCGGCGGGGTAGTTGAGTCGAAATTTTGTGTAAGGACTATGTCTATGTTTCAAATCGTGCCTACAAAACCAAAAATTTGATACCTTGTAATTGTGGATAGAGAAGAACGTAGAAAATTTGGTACCACCCATCGGAGAAATGTCAATGTGTGGAATTTGGAGCTCAAGTTGTCCAATATTCCATTTAACTTTCTCACTTGAACTACTATAACATTTTGTGAGTAGGTTATTGAAGTTAAAATTCCAAGATTTGAACCAACCCTTTGATTGGTTTAACATGTTCAAAGAGGGATGACAATTAGTGTTGTATCATGACATGAAGAATGATGTCTTGGATTTTATCTTGATATTTTGGTAGACATTTTGGTAAAAGAAAAAATTCATCGGCATATAAAAATGAACATGATAGAGTAATATAGGGATGGGATAGGTTTAATTAGATATAAATATTTGTATATAAATATAAGAGTGGGTTTTAGTGGCTGAAACCCAAAAAAAAATGGAAGGTAGATTTTCTTACATTGCATTGTGAATAGGTTTACTAAAGAAAGATCTTGAAGGAAAGGAATTTTCATGGTCATATTGTAAGGTATCATATATATTATAATGAATAGAAACATAAATATAGCAACAAATACTAGCTAAACAACAAAATAATGAGAATAACAATATCATTAATAATATTTTTATTGAATGAAAGTAATGTTCACTTGCCTCTTCAAGGCGTCAACCTACAACAAAGAAAAGCTCTATTACAATAATTCTCAAGACAAGGATTTGTCGTGCATCCTACTTTTATTTATACTAATTCTATCTTCTAAAGAAAATTATAGAGGAAGATCTTTCCAAAAGCGGAAGCTTCTATTAAGTTTTCTTACGTTAGATTTGTTCACATTATTAAATAGGCCTTATTAAGTAATGTTGACCTTTATTACATGGAAAATATATTATTCTACCTGTGTGAGGGATTAGGGAGGTTAGTTCCCTAACATCTCGCCACCCTCCCTTGAAGAATAGCCTTGTCCTCAAGTCTTGAGATGAAGAAATTGTTGTAGAATGGTGGCTGACACTCAGGTGGCATCTTCTGGAGTTGTATCTTCCCACTACACTAACACTTCCTTGATGGTTCGCTGATGGAGATGACATTCACGCTAGTCCAAGACTGTTTGTGGTTGCAGCCAAATGGAATCTTCTTCATCCAAATTAGGAAGATAGGCTTGAGTTTGACACTTAGTTATAATCACTTTTTTTAAGCATGAGACATGATAAATAGGATGGAGCTTAGAATGACTAGACAGAGCTAACAGGTAGGCCACGGACCCCACTCGCTTGAGAATTGTATAAGCACCATAAAATTTGGGAGCAAGTATCTGACACTGTTGAGCTTTGAGTGAAGTTTTCTTATAAGGTCGCAGACAAAGAAACACGTGCTCCCCTTCAACAAATTGACATTCAGAACAACCCTAATCTTTTTGTTATTTCATGCCATTCTGAACCATGACCAAATTTTCTTTAAGGGTACAAAGAATGTTCACTTGGACTATAAGATTGTTGTCAACCTCCTAAACCTTGGAGACACATGGCATGCATGAGAGAACCGACAGTGGCATTTTCCCATAGACTTCTACAAAAGAATTCACGTGAATAGTAGATGGTAATATGTGTTGTACAACCATTCAGCTAGGGGTAACCAATGAGCCCACTGATTTTGTTTGTCAGATGCAAAACACCGCAAATATGTTTCCAAACACTTGTTGAAAACTTTTGTTTGGCCATCAGTCTGGGGATGACAAGTGGTGTTGAGATGCAATTGGGTTCCCTAGAGCATGAACAATTATTGTAAAAAATTGTTGGCAAAAGTTGGATCTCGGTTAGAGACAATAGATTGAGGCATGCCATGAAGTTTAAATATATTATACATAAAAACTTGAGCCATTATGGATTCGGTGAAGAGGTGTTGAACATCACATAAATGATCATATTTGAAAAGACAATCGACTACCACCATGTTGATTGACTTATTGCCCAAGGGAGGCCAATAATGAAATCCATATAAATATCCCTCCAAATAGCAGGGGGGATCGAAAGTGGTTGGAGTGTGCCTAGAGATTTGAATTTTTCTCCCTTATTGCATTGATGAGTATCACATTTAGCCACAAAGGTGTGGATGTCTTATTTCTTACTGTCCCAGAAAAAAAACATTTGACCCGTTCATAGGTTTTGGCAAAAATAGAATTCCCAGTTGCGGGTGAAGCATAAACCTCAGAAAGCACCGTGGATTTGAGTTGTGAATTCTTTCTTACATACATATGACCTTTATAGAGAATCTCTTCATTGTGCCAAGAGTAACCTGGGGAATCTTGAGAATGGTGTTGCAATTGTTGGATCAAGTGAGAAATTTTGGGGTCTTGCAGCCATTTTTGGCAAACAACTTGGAGCCAATATGGTACAAAGAAGGAAAGGTAAAAGAAGAACCCTTCTTCTTCATACTTCATGGAAAGAGCATTAGTGACCACATTTTATTTTCCCTTGTAAATGATCTCATAATCATAGCCAAAAAGCTTGGTCACCCATTTTTGTTTCTCGGGGGATGAAATTCGTTGTTCTAGAAAATTCTTGAGGCTCTGATGATCAATTTTAATTTGGAAGTGTTTCTCCCATAGATAAGGATGCCAAAGATCCACAACAATGGAGAATAGCCAACATTTCCTTTTCATAGATTTATTGGCCCAAATGTCTCTTCGAGAGCTGTTTGCTAGTGAAATTCAAAGACCTGTCATCTTGCATGAAGATTGCCCCAATTCATTTCCCTGAAGCATCGCATTCCAGGAAAAAATTATTGTTTAAGTTCGGAAGTTATAGGACATGATTCATGCACATATCCTCTTTTAAGGAATGAAAGAATCGATTAGTCGTTGGAGTCCAAGTGAAAGCATTCTTTTTAAGAAGAGAAGTGAGAGGTGCTATAATTTTTCCATAATTATTAACAAACTTGTGATAATAGCTCATTAAACCTAGAAAACCACACAAGCTATTAAGAGTTTTAGGGACAGACCAATACTTCATAGATTCAATTTTCTTAGGACCACTTGTACGTTATCTTTAGCAATAGAATGACCCATGTACTCCATTTCTGAGGCTCCAAAGGCACATTTTGACTGTTTGAGGAAAACTTGGTGCTAATAGAGTAGATGGAGAACCACATGGGAAACATGGGTTGTCCAAGTTTTACTATAGGTGAGAATATCATCAAAGAAAACTAAGACAAAATGATGGAGGAAAGGACAAAAGTCATGATTCATGAGACTTTGGAAAGTGGAGGGAGCATTACACAAGCCAAATGGCATGACCAAGAACTCATAGTGACCCTCGTGAGTTCTAAATGCAGTCTTGGGAATGTCTAATTTTTTCATACATGTCTGGTGGTATCCAGAATGGAGATCAAGTTCAATAATGAACTGAACACCACTCAATTCATCCAACAGATCATCAATTAAAGAAATGGGAAATTTTCCTTTGATGGTAATTTTTTTTAGGGCATGAAAGTTTGGACACATACACCAAGTTACTTCTTTATTGAGTGACATGACCACGGGAGAATAATAGGGGATGATACTAGGAAAGATAACACCCGGTTCGAGAAATTATTGAATTTTTTTCTCAATTTCATTCTTATGGGAAAAGGGATGACAATAAGGAGGAACATTGGGAGGACGGATGCCCAAGACTAGAGGAATGGAATGATCATGAACACCATGAGAAGGGGGAAATCCATGGGGAGTGGGAAAATGTCTTAGTGTCAGGATAGGATAGATTGGAGGTCAGGATGCATAAAGGGTGTCTCAACTGTGTGAATGGAATGGAGTTGGGAAATAATGCTCGAATGAAGTTTTTTGAGGAGCTTTTCCATTCAATGGGAACTGATGACCTTAGGGGAGCTTGTTGTGATGCCTTGGAACTTATATTTTTGTCCCTCCTATTGGAATTACATGGTTAATTCATTAAAATCAATGAGAATGGGGCCCAAAGTGCTTAACCATTCAACACCGAGCACAATGTCAAAACCTCCCATGTCAATAGAAAACATATGATATTTCAACTGGTACTGACCAATTCGTAGGTGCACATTTTCACAACTCCCACCACATTTCATGGAACCACCATTGACAATCTGTTGACGGGAAAAATTGTCTTTCCATCAACTGGAAGAACAAGTCTAGTCCAAGATTGTCTAAGTAACCCAAGCCATTTGCTGCAACTTGTTCTGACAGGTTTAATGGCTTCATTAGCCAATCTAAAATCCTAAAAGAACTAACTAATGCTAAAATATATATACTAAATATATGCATACTCTGATATAACTATTGTAAATGTGTTTACGTAGAAAAAGAAAATGTAAAAATCTCACTTATGAACAACATTTATAGATTGCAAGTTTTACTAGAAACTTACGAAATCAAGGTAAAAATAATTTCTTTTGAGAAGCAGATAAAGAAAGAACATTTAAATATTTTTTTGTTTTATTTCTATAAATCTAACAGAACTTGAATTAATTAAACTATGAAACACAGATGTACATATAGTCAAAGTCGGTCTACACTTTTTGGTTACGCTAATATATATAAACGACAGAAATTGAAAACACAACAAAACTAACTTGATATTAGGTTGTCTGATGTGTATGTGCCTCTGTATGAATCAAGAGCATCCAGCAGCCATGTCTATGAGATAAATCTACAATAGACTTATACTATAACTGTTTGGAATAAACTCATAGAATGTATTGGCAGCCAGGATTTTTAGAAACAGAATAGGGAACACACGTTAATTCTGTGATCTTATGATCGTAAATAATTACAATAAGAGAAATCTAAATGTAATAAATTCACTTCATTGGTCAACTAAACATCGAAGAGAAATCATGATATTTAAATTGAAAGATGATCATAGTGTTAATATCTGGAACAACTAATTATGAACAATTATTTATAATGTGAATATCTTCAAGCATAACATATCATTGAGTCTAAAGCTACAAGCCATATTAATGAACTAGGATTAAATAAAGAGAAACATTAATGAAACACCATTAACAAAGGACTGAAGCCAAAATGTTGTACGTTGTTTCATTAAGTCTTGGGAAATCATTTGTCCATCTTTGGTTCCAGGCGAAGATGCCTTTCATTTACAAAATAGAGAGTATTTAAAGAGTTTTTGGAATCTCAACTTCCTATCTCCCAAGATAGGATCAGATCTCATAAGATCAAAACATTAAAAATATGGAGGGCCTACATCCACTCATGGTCAAATTGTATCTTCAAAAATTTATGAAAGTTTTTTCCTATTTACAAAATAAACAAAAAAGAGATACTAATCAGCTAGATCGAACATGTTCCACCCCATAAAATCAACATCAAATATACCATGTCCTAAAAAACGGAATAGGAACAAGTTAGATAATTTATTAACAACTAATTACTAATTTTTATATAAAAATGACTTGGCTACAAAATCGTGAGATTTTGTAGCCAGTCTTATATTGGAAAAAGAAATCTAATTTCAATTGATTTGACTCAAAACAAATATCGTGACTGTAATCAGAGGGAAAAAATCATTTTACCATTTAAACCAATGACTAAACATGGATCAAGATAGCTCAGAATTGAATATGGCATTTACATTGTCTGCATTCTTTATCACAATGTTGCCTATCTTCTTAGGACATTTGGCTTGTCTCTGTTCATTTTCTCTGAGTTCACAATTTTCTTTTATGAGTAATTCATTGTGGTTTTATAGCGATTTAATTCGAGATTGGAGAATAGGAATGCCAATATAATATTGTTCGATCCAACGTAGGTAGAATTCACAGTGCGTAGGGGAAACTATATGTTGATGGGGCATACAGTCAAGACTGGTTGCATCAATGCTTCCTGTCTCTTTCCCTGGACCAAGCCTGATACCAAGGAACTCACTTTTATTGTTGAGACACGGTAGAAGTTTGTTAACAAAGTCGTATGGCTGATTAGGATCTGATTTATGACAATGTGGATCTTCTTCTGCGAGAAACTTTTCAATTTCGGGATCTGAATCCTCATTGATATCGATCAGGTCGATCAAGCTCAAATGAGGCTTATATCGATTCCTCAAACTTCTCGAAAAGAGTCGACCAACTCTTTTATTTCTGAACCCTAAAATTATGTGCTTTTGTTTTGACTGCTTGCGAGGGTTTTTGCTATCAGATTTTACAGTAGTGTTATGGCCAACAATTAATTCATGCATAGGGGTTTTATTGAACTCAGAACCAACATCATGTTGCCCATAAATATGTTCAAATAAATATGTTTACAATTCAAATGTGAATCAATTTGGTATTATGTCGACATTCAACAAAATCAAAAAGGAAAATCATTCAAGTATTAAATATGAAGTAGATGTAAGCACAATGAACCTTTAAAAGCAATTTTTGAATAGGGATATCATATGAAACTAAGTATGCATGCTTGATTCATGCTTTCAGTCATGAATCAAGCAGGAAAACAAAAATATAAAAGAATAATCAAACATTTTTTATAACCCAACAATCATCCTAAAATGATAATATTTACAGGATGAGGTGAAGGTAGCTACATGAAGTGTTGTTTGTCATTCAAATAGCAATAACATGTAGGGTTTCCAATAGTGGCAACTTACTTGGAGAAGAACTTATCTCTGCATCACTAGAGAATTGACGTTAGCATGGATCATAATGTTTTAAGAATTTAAAGAACAGTCAATAGCAAGTCAAGTATCCCAATCAAATTTAAAAACGTCACCCATTCTAGTGTTAGATGTCTTTCCATCCAAATGCAATCTGGTGACAAGTTTTAATTACGAGAGAGATGATATTTTAGACAAATGACTCTGATACTATTGACAGGTCCACTGCTTCTAGCAGGTATCCATAGCCTCGACAGGGATGTTAATTAACCCACTATGATGCCTCTATCTTGTCCAAGAATTTATCAATTCAAGATGAAGGATATTTTACAATAAATATTAAAATTTATACCTGATAATTTTCTTGAACCTGACATTGCTTCGCTTCCAGCAGCCCTATTCAGTACCATGACGAAGTTGTATTGGCATCATGCATGAATTTACCCGCTTCTTACAGACCTGTTCAGTATCTTGGTGGGTTTACAGACACTTCCCACGGCTCTCTATAAGTTATTTGCAAATTTTTTTATGATTGTCAAGAGAGAGGGGTGATGCTAAAAATTCCAGATTCTAAAACACTTGATATTTTCCATCTTAATTTTTCGCTTGATGACCTTCATCATGATTCAAATTTAGTTTTCTGATAAGAATAAATTTTCAAGGACAGGAAGGAATAATTGAGTTGTTTTGTTTAAAAACATGGACAACGTAAAGAGTTTTAATGATGCTTGTATCTTCTCATGATTATAAAGTGAAACTAAGAAGACTAATTTGAACAGGAAGTTTCTTTTTCCAGTCTGAGTTTCAGCGATTTACAACACTGATACTTTGATATGACCTTGATTGTTACTTTATTATGAGACATTCTAGTTTCCTTTCATGAACTAAAAGGTCACACATACATGAATTCATTCAGAACACAGAAAAATCAAGCAAAATGAAAATAACCAAAAAAAAACAAAAAAACAAAAGAAAAATATGTACAAAGGTGGATCCGGAAACATCAAGAAAAATACCTTTTGAGAGCTTGGCCATTCACCAGGAAGGTGTCTAGTTGTCCCTCCAAATTTTGTAGGCGAGAAGAGATGGGACGTAGTTTTTTAGAAATTATGAATGGTCCCAACCACAAGTTTTGGAACTTGGTGTGTTCCCATTTTCCCTCGTGAGGTTTATCCCATTTGAGAACCATGTCTCCTACCTCGAAGTTTCTATCCGAAGAAGAATTTGAATCAAACTAGATTTTCAAAATCTTTTGATGTTGATCCAGCTTCTTCTTTTCGTCTGCTCTTACTTCCTCCAGTTTTAATAATGCATTGATTCGACTTTCCATAGGAGGGAAGATCTCTTCTTGGACTTTCTATGATAATTGCATAGATGGGAGTAGAACATGAGGAGGTAGGATTGCTTCTCTCCTGTAAATGAGAAAGAAAGGATATTTACCAACAAAGGCTTTGGGTGTTAGTCTATCAGCCCATAGTGCATTAAACAAAGCATTGTGCTAGTTCTTGTGGTTTTAAAAAACAGTCCTCTTAATTATCTTGATCAAACTTTTGTTTGTTGATTCTGCTAGGCCATTTCCTTCGGGGTAGTAGCTGGAAGAATATTTCAATTTAATCCCTTTTTCTCAGGCGAATACATTCATATCGAGGGATGAGAAATAATATGTGTTATCAAAGACTAAACATTTGGGAATGTCGAATCTAGTAATGGTATTCGAGTTAAGGAAAGATACTACCTGATTAGTGTTTACCACTTTCAAAGGTGTAGCTTCGGACCATCTAGTAAAATAATTTGTTGTTGTAATGATATATATATGTTGTTATGAAGAAGCGGGGTTAATTGGCCCTATGATGTTGAGACCCCACTGCTGAAAAGGTGAATCCACTGAAACAGGTTGCAAAGGGAATGCTTCCTTTTTCACTCGTCCAACAGCCTTTTGGCAGATTATGCATTTACGACATAATGCATGGTCATATTTAAATAATGTGGGCCAATAGTACCCAACTCTTAACGCTTTGTGAGCAGTGGTGTCTCTACCGAAGTGTCCACTAGCCTCACCTACATGAAGTTCAGATAACACTTTTCCTGCTTCATTTTTTTCCAAACAACGCATAAGAACACCATCAAAATTATTTCGAAACAATACATCATTTATTAGTTGGAAAGATGCAGATTTTAACCTAAGGGATCTTCTGTTTTTAGGATCGATATGATAAGGAGAAGATCCATGTGTTAAATAAAATTTAATATCATCATACCAAGTATTAGCAACAACTTGTGTACAACTAACCTGTGTCTCGTTGTGCTGATTTACAGTTGAGATGTTAATTTGACTTTCTTGTTCTTCAACTGAATCAACCACTAGTTTACATAGGCCCTGACCTCTAACAATTTGTGCAGGAGTTATTTCGAGGTCGTATTCTTGTAACGATCTCATCCAATTTGCCCATTTTTCACCCAGTTCCTTTTGTTCCAATAAGTTTCTCATAGCCAGGTAAGGAATGATGACTTTAGTTCTGGATTTCAACAGATATGAATAGAAGTGTTTCATTACTTTAAAAACAACATACACCTATTGATCTACAACTGGGTAATTCAGTTCATCCCCTTTGAAAGATAAGCTCATGAAGGCAATGGGTACTTCATTTCTTTTAGTATTCTTTTGTCTTAACACAACAGTGTAAGATCGGTCGGAGGCGAAGGTGTAAAGAGTGAAATCCTGAGAGAAATCATGACTCATCAAGGAAGGAGCTTCAATTATTTATTTTTTGATAGAATCAAATTCTTGACTTTCTTAGGGTCTCCAATGGTACTGAATATCCTTTTTAATTAAATTTTGCAAGGGCCTTACCATTTCTGAGAAACTTGGGACAAATCTTCTGACAAAATTGATTTGGCCTAAAAAGGATTGCATATATTTTTTGGAGGAAGGGGGAGGAAGTTTGGCAATGGATTGAGTTATTTCGGGATCGATGATCATTCCATCACTAGACACTATGAACCCAAGTAGTTTTCCTTGTTCCACCGCAAAGAATGACTTCTTAGGGTTGAGAGATATGTTATACTTGCGACATTGTTCTAGAACATCCTTAAGGTGAGACAAGTGATCTTTCTTGTTTTTGGAGAAAATAGTAACGTCATCAAGATAGACCACTACTGATTGATTTATGAGACCAAGAAAAGCAATGTACATTGCTCTCTGGAACGTGGCCCTGGTATTTATAATCCCAAAAGGAATCTTCTTGTAGCCATAAGTTCCCCATGGGGTACGAAAGGTGGTTTTTAACTGGTCTGAGGGGGACATGAGGACCTGGTTGTATCCCGAAAAACCATCTAACAGTGATAGTCTTTTGGAACCAGATACCTGCTGAAGAATTTGTTCCATTGAAGGAACGGGATAGGTGTCTTTACCAGACACTCGGTTTAAGTTACAAAAATCGACACAAAGTCAAATTTCACCACTTTTCTTCCTTACAGGAACCAGATTAGGAACCCATTTCGTGTGTCTCACTGGGAAGATTATCTTTGCATTTAATAATTTATTTAGTTCTTTCTTGAGAGTGGGTTCCAATTTGGGGTGCATCTTTTTCAATTTTTGTTGAAAAGGCTGAGTTTGTGGTTTCATGGGAATGACATGTTGTATTATATTAGGATCGAACATTTTCAAATCATCATATGTCCAGGAAAAAATGTCCTTGAATTCTTTAAATAGTTTTATAAAAGCATATTGTTATTGCTCGGAGCATCCCGTTCCCAAATTGATATCTTGAGGATTATCTTTAGTCCCTAGATTTATCATTTCATAAGTCAAGGAAGAACTGTTCATTTTACAATTAACTAATCCTCTAAATTTATCATGCAATTCATAAAAAAAATTTAGTCTTACAACCGATCTGGGAATAGAGTTTACCAGATCAGATGTCGATTTAGGAGATCTAGGATCTGATATTACCGTGAAGTCGCGGAGGTTTTCATTGTGAGTGCCTTCATCAATAATTGGACCTTAGAAAGTGTCCTCCATAAGAAAGAAGTTGATGATCTGTTGGTCATCATCAAACACTCTCCAATTGGTGATGTTGCCTGGGATTGATGGCCTGAACAATAATTCAATCGAAAATGCATTTGGAGAGAGACCTTCTGCGGGCAAAAGTTTAGAAGTGACATTAGCCAATAAATCAGCCTCTGAATTACTTAGTCTAGGAATGGAATTGATGTTAAACGCTGAAAAGTTTTGTATCAAACTCCATACCTCGATTTGATAACTTTTGAGGTGTGGTGACAAGAAATGTATAGAGTTTCTTAACGGCCTGACCACGATTTCTAAATCATCAAACACCATTAAATTTCTTACGTCCATATCCAAATATTTATTAAGCCCTTGTAGGATTGCTTCGTATTCGGTAGTGTTATTAGTGCATTCGAACTCTAATCGACAGGCAATGAAAGTCTTATTACCCGTGGGGTCAATGAGCACACATCCTGCATGAACTCCTTCTTTGGATTTGGATCCGTAAAAGTAAAGTGACCATATCTGAACTTCGTCAACAGTGTTTGTCACATTTGGCAAAGCTGGTGACTGAGTACAGGTCATGGGTGTTGATTGTTTCCCGGGATCTGTGAAGGGGGAAATTTCGGTCATGAAGTTACCGAAGAAAGTGTCCATTCCCTGAATTTCAAATGAATTAGTAGATCTAGTAAAAGGTTCATTTGTATCATTCAGATATGTCATGGTATGCTTGAGATAGCATTCATGGTGTTAAGGTCCTAACCCGCACATAGGTAGATCAATGTATTCAGATGTAATAAAGGTCAATATTAATAAGGCCTTTCAATAAAATAGAATAAGGCAGATGTAAAAAGACCTAATAGAAGCTTCCGCTTCTAGAAAGATCTTCCTCTAGATGCTTCTCTTAATAGACATATTTAGTATAAATAAGGGTCGAGGGTATGATAACCTTAGCTTGGAGATTATTGTAACAGAGTGTTGCTCGACTGGAGGTTGCCCCCTCGAAGAGGCCTATGAACATTTCTTTCTGAATCAAAGTGTTATTTCTATTGCTATTTTGTATATCATTTATGTGTATTGTGAAGATTATGATGGATATTTTACTGTTATTCTTCCATTTCTATCATTTTATTTATGTTCTGCATATTTTATATATCTGGTATCTTGCAAGTGGTATCAGAGCACTTTCCTTGGCAGAAATTGTGCGTATTTTTTTTTCCAGGGTAGAGACGTATTCTGACGTCTTTAAGCCACATAGATCTTTCATTACGCACATAAACCTACGGTTGAGGGATTCATACATGCAGGAAATACAAGTGGTTCTTAAGCGCACATCTGTTGGCCACCCTTGTAACCCCTGTTGGTACCCCTTCGAGTGGTAGCGCATCAGACAACACCTGTGTACAGATCAGCCTAGATTTCTTAAAGCCCTCTTTAGATAAACCCATCGGCCACCGGATTGCTATAGTGTCATCGAGAACAACACTCGGGAAGATACTCTCTAGTACCTGGGTAGTCAGGTAGTACGGTTAAGGGTATTGTCTATCCTCCTTAGTTAGTGCCCTGATATATTGGGCCGAGTAATACTGTTGGACCCCACACGTATATCAGAGAGCTATAGCACAGGGCAAACCCTTGAATACCTAACCCTTGGGGAACATAAATATAAACATAAAAAAATTAAACTGGTGAGATCTATTGCCGCGCATCTGTGTTCGGGTTGCTAAGTAAATACTCTTTGGTTCATAATTTGGGGATTTCAACACTGCAACATTCTTCAAACCAAAGTATAACCCCACANAAAAAAAAAAAAAAAAAAAAAGCCTGGAAATTTTTTCACCATTATTTGAGACCTATTCCATTAGATTCACCTCTTCTCCCTTATCACATTCATCCATATCATTTTTCTGCAAAAATTTCTGACCCCTCCCGCTCCCTTTTTAGTTCACCCATCCTCATGGCCCATACCCATAGCCAAGAACTAGAGTCTCGCTTCAACACCTTGCAATCGGGTTTCCTCGAGACCCAACAAGAAGTGCAACAACTCGGTGCTACTATTGCCTCCCGTGATGCATCCATAAATGCATCCGTAAAGGTAGTCGTGCAGTCCGCAATGGCAGAAGTCAAACACAAACTGACCACCCAGCTTGACTCTATGTTTGCATCACTCTGCACTAAACTCAAGATCCCTACCGATGACTCTTTTCCTGATGCACATAAAAAGATTGAAGGTGAAAATTCTTCCCATTCCTTTCAACCCCATCACTTTCAACGGGACATACGCCTTCCGGGACAGATGACTTGGCTAAACTCCAGTATCGTGTTCTCCATCTAGATCAAGAACGCTGGCAATGGTGGCAATGGAGAAAAACTTCCCATCAAGGGTATATTGCTTGGACCCAATTTGTGGTTGAGCTTTATGAATGCTTTGACACTGACACCAACCATTTGGGTCGTTTGAAAAAATTGAAGCAATCAGGCACAGTAGAAGACTTCATAGCTGCATTTGAGTGTCTAGATTTGCGAACAGAAGGCATGACTGATGCTTTCTTTCGAGAGTGTTTTATCAGTGGCCTCAAGGAGGAGATTCGGGCCCATGTCCTCATGGCTCGACCTACGACTTGGGTGGAGGATACCAAAAAATATAAATAAGCACAACAAATTGTTTCCTCTCAAAACCATAAGCCTTCCTTTATCCCTTGCCCTAAACCAGTAAACCCCACTACTCCCTTCGCCCCATTAAAAATCCAAAAATTGACCAAGGCTAAAATGGCTGAACACCAACTCAAAGGCCTCTGTTATAATTATGATGACAAATATTTCCCAGGCCACAAATGTAAGGAACAAAAGCTTTTTATGGCCATCTCCAAGGATATTTCGGAAGAAGATGCTGACACTCCCCTTGTGTCTGAGTCACCAGAAATCATTGACATAAACCCTCCCTCCGACCCTCCCGAAGTGGAACCGATCATTTCCCTCAATGCTCTCACCGTCTTCTCTGCCCCCCAAACCCTCAAGTTAATCAGATACATCAAGCACCAAAAGGTCATCATTCTGGTTGATATTGGCAGCACCCACAATTTTATTCATCGTTGCATTGCCCAAGAAACCCATTGCTACATCCATGTTGTCAACAAGTTCCAAATCATGATTGCCAATGGTGGTTCTATGAAATGTGGCGGGCGCTGTGAAAATGTGCGTCTCCAAATCGGTGACTACCACCTAAAATCCCATATGTTTTCTATTAACATGGGCGGTTGCAACATTGTGTTGGGTGCAGACTGGCTAAGGACTTTGGGTCCCATTCTCATGGATTTTCAGAACTTAACCATGAAATTCGACCAAGGAGGCCACCAATATAAATTTCAAGGCATCACTGCTAGTTCACCTGAGGTCATCAGTTCTCATCGCATGGAAAAAATGCTCAAAAAAGGTCATTCTAGTGTCATTGCCCAACTCCACGCCATAAAAGCCACAAAGACCCCACCAGTGCCCCGAGACCTCCAAGCCCTTCTTTCTAAACATCAAATGGTATTTTCCACTCCCCAAGGACTCCCTCCTTCCCGCGGTGTCCATGATCATTCCATTCCCCTTATCCCAAGAAGCCTTCCCCCCAATATATGTCCATATCGCCACCCCTTTGCACAAAAAAATGAAATTGAAAAAATGGTCCAGGAGCTCCTTATTGTCGGCATCATCCATCCTAGTATGAGCCCTTACTCCTCTCCAGTCGTAATGGTAATGAAGAAAGAAGGTTCTTGGATAATGTGTCCTGACTTCTGTGCTCTCAACAAACTAACCATCAAAGACAAATTTCCCATTCCTGTCATTGATGACCTCTTGGATGAATTGAGTGGTGCCCAATTCTTTACCAAACTTGATATTCGCTCGAGCTATCACCATATACGTATGAAAGAGGTTGACATTCCCAAGACCGCCTTTCACACTCATGAGGGCCACTATGAGTTTTTGGTCATGCCCTTTGGTTTGTGTAATGCCCCCTCCACCTTCCAGAGCCTCATGAACCATGTCTTCTGCCCTTTTCTCCGTCATTTTGTCTTAGTTTTCTTTGATGATATCCTCATCTATAGAAAAACCTGGATAGACCATCTTACTCATGTGGATAAAGTTCTCCGCCTACTCTCTCAACACCAACTTTTCCTGAAATAGTCCAAATGTGCTTTTGGTGCCTCAGAAGTAGAATACTTGGGTCATCTGGTGGGAAAGGATGGCATCAGGGTGGACACGAAAAAGATTGAAGCTATGAAAGACTGGCCGCAACCAAAGACTCTCAAAAGCTTGCGTGGATTTTTGGGCCTCACAGGGTATTATCGCAAGTTCGTTAAGAACTACGGAAAGATTGCAACACCTCTCACGACTCTCCTCAAAAAGAACTCTTTCACGTGGACTCCAGCAGCTGCTCAAGCTTTTCAAACCTTCAATATGACCATGTGCACCACTCTGGTTCTGGCCCTTCCCGACTTCACAAATACCTTTGTGTTGGAATGTGACGCCTTAGGGAAAGGAATCGGCGTTGTCCTTATGCAAGAGGGTCGAACTTTGGCCTTCACTAGCAAGCAATTGTCTGAAAATAATCTAGGCAAACCCATTTATGAAAAATAAATGTTGGCGATTCTGCATGCCAATGAGTTGTGGCGTCCATATCTCTTGGGGCAACGCTTCTGAATTAAGACAGACCATCAAAGCCTCAAGTAATTTCTGGAACAACGCATTTCCTCCCAGGAACAACAAAAATGGGTAACCAAGCTCTTTGGATATGATTATGAGATTATTTACAAGAAGGGAAAATACAATGTTGTGGTGGATGCACTGTCCCGGAAATATGAAGACGAAGGATCCCTTTTTTCTCTTTCCTTCATTGTACCCGATTGGCTCCAAGCTGCGCGCCAGGAATGGCTTCAAGATCCCAAAAGTTTGCATCTGATCCAACAACTACATAACAAGGCTCTGGATCCCCTAGGGTACTCCTGGCTCCAAGATGAGCTTCGATACAAAGGTCTCCTGTGCTTGAGTAAACAATCCAAGCTCAAATCCATGGTGCTTTATGAGCTTCATGCTACACCCACAGCAAGGCACTCAGGGTTCACCAAAACATATGACTGAGTCAAACGTTCTTTTTTTTGGGATGGTATGAAACAGGACATCCGTAAGTTTGTCGCTGAATGTGAGGTGTGTCAACACAAAAAGGGAGAAATAGTCAAATCTCTAGGCACCCTCCAACCTCTTCCGATTCCCCCTGCTATTTGGAAGGATATCTCTATGGACTTTATTACAGGCTTACCCAAATCGGGGAATAAATCAGTCATAATGGTGGTGGTGGATCACCTTTCCAAGTATGCTCATTTTTTCACTCTTCCCCACCCATTTACTGCATCCACGGTGGCTCAAATTTTCATGGACCAAGTCTTCAAGCTTCATGGCATGCCGCACTCTATTGTTTCTGATCGAGACCCAACTTTCACAAGCAATTTTTGGCAAGATTTGTTTAAGCTACAAGTCACACAATTGCATCTCAGCTCAGCTTATCATCCCCAAACGGATGGTCAAACAGAAGTTGTCAACAAGTGTTTGGAAACATATCTGAGGTGCTTTGCCTCTGAAAAACAACACCAGTGGGCTCAATGGTTACCCCTCTCCAAATGGTGGTACAACACTACATACCATACAACCACTCGCATAACTCCTTTTGAAGCAGTATATGGATAGAAGCCACCTTCAGTTCTCTCATACTTACTGGGTACTTCGAAGGTCCAGGCAGTTGACCAAACACTTAAATTCTGAGAGGATATCCTTCGTACCCTTAAAGAGAACTTGGTCATGGCACATAATCGAATGAAGCAGCAAGTAGATCAAGGTCACTCTGAACGACAATTTGCAGAAGTGGATCAGGTGTTTCTGAGACTGCAACCATATAAGAAAACTTCCCTCAAGTTTGAGCATTGTCAAAAGCTAGCACCCAAATTTTATGGCCCTTACACAATTCTCAAGCGTGTGGGACAAGTTGCATATCAGTTAGCTCTTCCCAGTCAATCGAAGCTACATCTTGTTTTTCATGTTTCATGCTTGAAGAAGGTGATTGGAACCAGGTGCCAAATTCAAACCAAACTTCCAGAGTTAACTGAAGAAGGATCCATTTGGCTACATCCAGAAGCAGTTTTGGACCAACATGAGCATCACATGTGTCAGATAACCATCAAGGAAGTGCTAGTACAGTGGAAAGATATGACTCCAGTAGATGCCACTTGGGAACCAGCTACCATTCTGCAGCAGTTTCCACATCTCAAGCCTTGAGGACAAGGTTGTTTTTAAGGGGGTGGACATGTTAAGGTCCTAACCCTCACATAGGTAGAGCAATGTATTCGGATGTAATAAAGGTCAATATTAATAAGGCCTTTCAATAAAATAGAATAAGGCGGATGTAAGAAGACCTAATAGAAGCTTCCGTGTCTAGAAAGATCTTCCTCTAGATGCTTCTCTTAATAGACATATTTAGTATAAATAAGGGTCGAGGTTATGAGAACCCTAGCTTGGAGATTATTGTAACAGAGCGTTGCTCGATTGGAGGTTGCCCCCTCGAAGAGGCCTGTGAACATTGCTTTCTGAATCAAAGTGCTATTTCTATTGTTATTTCGTATATCATTTATGTGTATTGTGAAGATTATGTTGGATATTTTACTGTTATTCTGCCATTTGTAGCATTTTATTTATGTTCTGCATATTTTATATATCTGGTATCTTGCACACGGTTTATCCTGATTTTATTTGGTTGTCCATTTTCCGGCAACCACAAATGAGACCAGTCTGTGACAAAGTAACCATGCAGCTTCTCAGACCAATCCTTGCTTAAAAATAAACCATAGACTTCTGGGATGTCAACAATAATGATATCAATAATTTGGTGAACCTTAGGATTAGAAGATAACCTAACCAGAACATTCTTAAGTTCACTGATTACCTTAACGTTCGTCTGATCGAGCTGAATGATTTTGAGACTAGAAGGTTGAACCTCTATGTTAATTTTTTGGCAAACAGATAAAGGAATCACATTTGATGATGCGCCGGAATCCACCATGCAATTATGTACATTTCTATTGAAAATTTCAAAAGTTAATAAGAAAGGCGGGACATTTTTATGAGTGTTAACAACAAAATTCTACTGATTTTTTGTCGTTGTCTCTGAAACAATTTTATGTACATTTGATACAATTTTTTCAGTTAGATCCATTTTATCCAAAGGTTCAGATGTCATTATAGTAGGGATATTTTTGGTTGTTTTAGAACTGATTTCTGCAGTCTTCTTACTGCTAGGATCGTTGTTCTTACTATTTTCTGCAATATTTTGAAGCATTTTATGCAAAATAAGAGGAAATTTCAAAATCTCGTAAGAGGAAATATTAGCCCTCTGTTTTTTTAGATCTTCAATCAAGTCATATTCTAAGACCGGGGCTACTAAACTCCATTTTATTTCATCTTGTTTTGATTGTTTAGGAGGCACATTATTACTCATTTCAGAAGACGGTTTGCTCTATGTTTTTCTTCTCGTGTTGTAAGGGTGGAGAGTTTCAAAGTTTGCTTGAAATATATTGTTAGAAAAGTGTCCAAACATATTGGGAGATGAGTCCTCTTCTTCAACTACTTCTTCTTCAACTATGTCTTCTAAACTTTCAGAAGGAACAAAATTATCATGTGCTTCAATAATGGTTTGCAAAGCGTATTGCAAGCTTTCGAAATTGAAACCTTCAGTGGTTTGGTTTGGTTGATTGGGAGGAAAAGGTTTTCTGAAAGGAGGTTTAAACCTTCCTTTTCTTGAGGATGCCTCCTCAACTGATCTATTCAAGTCAATGACTTGATTTGATAGTTTTTGAAAAGCTTTTTGCAATATTTCCAGGTCTAAATTTTTTGGTTGACCTTTTACTTGGGGAGGCCTCGTAAGGATTTCTATTTTTGTTTTAGAAGATGAAGTTGTTTTATCTTGACTATTGAGATTGTCTTTCAATCTTAATACATCCTTTTCAATTTGGCTGGCCTCCTCGAAGGCTTCCAACAATGTAGACTTTTTAGACCTTTTAACCCAAATTTCTATATTATTATGTAGAGATTTGGTGTAATATGAAACAATTAGACTCTCAACAGGCATTGAATCTGCAAGAATTCGATTCTTTAATGTAAGGAATCTTTGGTTAAAATATTTTACTTTCTCCTTAGGGTTCATTTTTAGGCTGAAGAGTTCCATAACCAAGACTTCAGAGGATTTATCGTCTAAAAATTTCTCTAAGAAACAGGTTTCGAATTTGTCCCAAGATACAATGGTCTGGGGTTGTTGGGAGAAATACCATGTGAGGCATTGCCCTCAAATGTATAAGGAAAGAGTATTCATACTACGTCTTCATGTTCTACACTTCAGAGTCTAATGGACAACATAAACTTATTTATGTGATCTTCGGCATATTGCTTAGAATCTAGATCAAATTTAGGTAACCATTTTTTCGGGTGCTTTCACAATGGGTGTTGAGGTCCAGGTACAACCACGACATCTTGATCAAGCCAGGTTCTTGTAGGATTGTTTTGGTTTTCCATGGGTGTAGGTGGTGTTGAAGGCTGAGATGGTTCAGATGAGGAACTGCCTTCGTCAGATGATTCTCCCACTGAAGAGGATGGAGATGAATGAGGTGGGGAATGTGGAATACCTAATCCTCCAACTCCAAGAGTAGGGGTTTTGACAGGATCTGTAGTATTATCTTCCAAAGGGTTTAAAACCAGACCAATGCCTTCAAGTTGTTCTCGGATATCTGAGAAATATAAAGGTTGATTGAGAGGCCTACTAGGTTGTCTGATATGGGCCAAATGACTGTGTGTCCTTATAAGTGACTGATGAACAATTTCTTGTACGTCGGCCCCTTGAGGAGCTGGTGTTACTGGTTCAACGATAAAATCAATATTATCGTTTGAGGTAGTTGTTGTTTCATAAGTAACGTTGTTTTTTGAGCGACTACGTGTTACTACAGAGGAGCGAGTGTGTGGGGGAGGAGTCTTACAACTTCCACGTTCCATCAATTGCAATCAGGCCCTCATTCTAGTGCCATTTGTTGATGGGAAAATTTGATTGTCCTTCAACTGGAAGAACAAGTCCAGTCTGAGGTTGTCTAAGTAACCCAAGTTGTTTGGTGTAACTTGTTCTGACGGGTTTAATGGCTCCGTTAGCCAATCTAAAATTCTAAAAGCACTAACTAATGCTAAAAAAATATACTAAATATATACATACTTTTATATAACTATTGTAAATGTGTTTACGTAGAAAAAGAAAACATAAAAATATCACTTATGAACAACATTTACAGATTGCAAGTTTTACTAGAAACTTATGAAATCAAGGTAAAAATAATTTCTTTCGAGAAGAAGATAAAGAAAGAACATTCAATTTTTTTTTTCTTTCTATAAATCTAATAGAACTTGAATTAATTAAACTATGAAACACATATGTACAGATAGTCAAAGCCGGTCTACATATCCTAATTCCGCTAATATATATAAACGGCAGAAATTGAAAACACAAAAAGGCTAACCTCATATTAGTTTGTCTGATGTGTTCGTGCCTCTGTTTGAATCAAGAGCATCTAGTAGCCATGTCTACGAGATAAATCTGCAATAGACTTATACTAAAACTATTTGGAACAAACTCATAGAATGTATTGGCAACCAGGATGTTTAGAAACAGAATAGGGAACACATGTTATTAATGTGATCTTATGATCGTAAATAATTACAATAAGATAAATCTAAATGTAATACATTCACTTAATTGTTCAACTAAACACTGAAGAGAAATTATGATATTAAAATTGAAAAGATGATCACAGTGTTAATATCTAGAACAACTAGTTATGAATGATTATTTATAACGTGAATATCTTGAAACATAACATATCATTGAGTCTAAAGCTACAAGACATATTAATGCACCAGGATTAAATAAAACAAAACATTAATGAAACACCATTAACAAAGGACTAAAGCCAAAATTTTGTACGTTGTTTAATTAAGTTTTGGGAAATCATTCGTCCATCTTTGGTTCCAAGCCAAGATGCCTTTCATTTACTAAATAGAGAGTATTTAAAGATTTTTTGAAATCTCAAAATCCTATATCCCAATATAAGATCAGATCTCATAAGATCAAAACATTACAAATATGGAGAGCCTACATCCACTCATGATCAAATTATATCTTCAAAAATTTATGAAAGTTTTTTCCTATTTACAAAATAAAAAAAAAGGAGATACTAATAAACTAGATTGAACACGTTCCACCCCATAAAATTAGCATCAGATATACCATGTCCTGAAAAACGGAATAGGAACAAGTTAGATAACTTATTAACAACTAATTACTAAATTTTATATAAAAATGACTTGTCTATAGAATCGTGAAATTTTGTAGCCAGTCTTATATTGGAAAAATAAATCTAATTTTAACCAATTTGATTCAAAACAAATATCATGACTGTAATAAGAGGGAAAAATCGTTTTACCATTTAAACCAATGACTAAACATGGATCAAGATAGATCAGAAGTGAATATGGAATTTACACTATCTGCATTCTTTATCACAATGTTGTTTGTCTTCTTAAGACGTTTGGCTTGTCTCTTTTCATTTGCTCCAAGTTCAGGATTTTATTTTATGAGTAATTCATTGTGGTTTGCTAGAGATTTAATTCGATCTTGGAGAATAGGAATGTCAATATAATATTGTTCGATCCAACGTAGGAAGACTTCACAGTGCACAGGGGAAACTATCTGTTGATGGGGCATACAATCAAGATTGGTTGCATCAACGCTTCCTTCCTATTTCCCTGGACCAAGCCTGATACCAGCGAACTCACTTTTATTCTTGAGACACGGTGGAATATTGGTAACAAAGTCGTATGGCTGATTAGGATCCGATTTATGACAATCTGGATCTTATTTTGCGAGAAACTTTTCAATTTCAGGATCTAAATCCTCATTGATCTCGATCGGGTCAATCAAGCTCAAATGAGGCTTAGATAGATTCCTCAAACTTCTCAAAAAGAGCCGACCAACTCTTTTATTTCTGAACCCTAACATTGTGTGCTTTTGTTTTGACTATTTGAGAGGGTTTTTGCTATCGGATTTTACAGTGGTGTTATGGCCAACAATTAATTCATGCATAGGGGTTTTATTTAACTCAGAACCAACATCATGTTGCCCATGTGAAAAGTGACTAGGTATTTCCTCGTCACGAGGGTTTTTCTTCAAATATTTTGGCTTGTTACTTGAGAACTCAAACTGTTTATTTATCAGAGGCTTATCCATCATAGGGGTTTCTATAGGAATGACTGTAGAAAAACCGTTTCGGGCTAAGAACCCATCCCAGTCATCACCCAGGGCTGTCAAACAATGAACCAACAACATTTTAACTAAGCCATGGTGAAAGAGGCTAGAGTTGAGGCTCTTCTTCTTGTATCTTTTAGACATCTTGTACAGACTCAACAAATAAAATGACACATTGAAATGGCAACCTATAAATTGCATAAGAAACCACACATGATAAAGAAAAAACAGGCCATAACAACCCTCATAGGTTACAAACTATTTAAGAACTGATAAGAGACCATGCCATTTAACCTTAAGAAGAGAAACATGAATACCTTTCTCACAAAAATCAATCTTTCTGGAGGTCACGAAGAGGCCCTAAGGCACTTATTCGATTTTTGAATTCTTGAACCACTTCTGACTGGTGAGAGGAATCCCTGTGGCTTCGCTCAAACACTCTTCAGTCACCTCCAACTGAATATCTCCGACCTTCGCTCTATATCCATCAAATGTTTGTGAAAATTACTTAGCCATGCAAAGGTTATACCCTTAGAACCTCCTAATGAAAATATCCTAGCCCTGGCCTTTCAAATCCTCTACCGCATCATCATGGGACAACAACGCTTGAGAGCCATTTAGCTCTATTCGAAAAACCAGAGCCATTAAGAGTATGAACAGACTGTAATAGGGGAGACTCAAGCTAGTTGTGGGTTTAGATGGAAGAAGTAAAAGGAACAAGTCTGAGCGGATGAAATGGAAACAAAACAAGCAAAACCCCTGCGTGATCATAGTATAAACATGAATGTTTCGGTCATGAAGTTTGAACACTCCTGGTAATGAACAACTCGAGTACAGAGCATAACGCAAACCCTTTAACTCATAATGAAAATCCTGTCAATTCATTCTGCCAGCCAAAGATCAAGTACAGGACATGATTCTTGTGCATTAATTCCCATGTCTTGCAATGACTATAGTCAAATTGCAAAGGGTTCAAATAAACATGTTTACAATTCAAATGTGAATCAACATTTGGTATTATATCAACATTCAACAAACTCAAAAAGGAAAATCATTCAAGTATTAAATATGAAGTAGATGTAAGCACAATGAACCTTTAAAATCATGTTTTGAATAGGGATATCATATGAAACTAAGTCTCCATGCTTGATTCATGCTTT
>ML862809.1:23437-43146 GCA_009831015.1 Picea engelmannii
TTCCTTCAATTTGTTTTAATTGTGATGGTATTGGTCATTTTGCTAAAAAATGTCCTTATAAGAAAAAGAGAAATGACGAAGGTTAGTCAAAAGGCAAACAAACATATAAAGGCAAAATAACCATAAAGAAAATTTTCAAGAAAATATTATGCACCAAAGAAGACATCTCATCGTCAGATGAAGATGAAGTCAGTGACAATGAGACAGAAAGAGTTCTATTCATGGAAGTAGAAGACTGATAAAGAATACTCAGAAGAAGAATACGAAGAAGTCGAAGAAGAATATGAAGAAGTCGAAGAAGAAATTGAAGAGGCAAAAGTTGACTACCAGGAGGAATTAATGTGTGCCATAGAATTTATCAGAAGAGAAAAGAAGAAAAATGAGAAACTACAAGTGGAACTAGACAAGAAAGAAGACACTCAAGAACTAAAACAAATGATCACAAATTTGAAGGTTCAAATAGAAGAAGATAAAAGAATTGAACAAGCACTCAAAGAACAACTAGAAGAAAAATACAAGATCATTGGAAATTTGGAAGCAAAGGTTGTCACATTAAGAAAGGATATTCAAAATAAAAATATGTAGAATAGCTCAAAATTTTTGGATGGCATTATCAACATTCAAAAATCTCATCATGACAAGTCCGGACTTGGATACAATCAGACAAAAAAATGATCAAGCTCCAAAACAAAAAATCAAGAAACATATTCAAAAATATTTGCAGAAACAATCAAGGGGGATAGGAACATCTATAAGAAAGATTACAGGGACACTCCTCCACCGAGAAGATTCATATTTCAAAATCAACAACTGACAGATAGGCCTTAGGAAGAAGAAGAATTCATAAGAGTACCTACTTTCAGAAGATCTTCAACTCCCAGGTATCAAACTATATTTTTTGGTTTATGTTATACATGTAATAATTTTGGACATAAATCTGTGAATTGCAGAGCTAACAATAGGAACAAAAAAAACTTTGAAAGCCATACACAAAGGGGTTATCCAATAAGGCCTAGTGAAACACAAAGAAGAAGTTACAATAGGTTTGAATCTTTGAGCACTAGAGTGGAATGTTACAAATGTAACAATTTTAGACACATGGAAAAAGATTGCAAAATGATAGTCCCTCATAGAGAACCACAATAGGATAACAATAGTCACAGACAGGAACCTCAGAATAGGACATGGATAAGAAAGCAGGATCAGTATAGAAATGAAGAATGCACACTCTCTCTACAATCTAAGTAGTAGAAACATGGTTGGTATGTTGATAGTGGGTGTTCAAAACACATGACAGGTGATAGAGACAAGTTTCTTACATTACGAAAGGAAAGAGATGGATCAGTCTCCTTTGGAAATGATGATTCATCCAAAATCATTGGAAAAGACACAATCAGAATTGGGAACAAGAATACAAAGGAAGAAAATTTTCTACTAGTAGAAGATATGAAACTTAATCTTATAAGTGTGAGTCAAATGTGTGACCAAGGTCACAAAGTTACTTTCGATTCACAAAAGTGTGAGATAAGAAAAGAAGGTTCAGGAAAATTGATTGCTACAGCTGCGAGAACTTCAAGAAACATATATGTGTTAAGCGAAATTGGAAATGAAAAGTGTTGTCTAGGAAAGGAAGATCAAAGTTGGCTATGGCACAGAAGAATGGGTCACATACATTTTGATAACCTTGTCAAAGTCAGTAAAAAATAAGCAGTCAGAGAAATTCCCCAGATCAAGAAACCAACCAACACTTTATACAAGCATTGTCAACAAGGAAAGAAAACAAAGACCAGGTTCAAATCAAAGGAATATTCAAACACAAGACCACTACAAATTGTGCATACTGATCTAGTTGGGACAACTACAAAAAAGAGCTTAAAAGGTGAGAAACACTTTATGTTATTAGTTGATGATTATACAAGAATGACCGTAGTTTTCTTTCTCAAGAATAAATCAAAATCTTTTGAAAACTTCAAGATCTACAAGGAAATGGTTGAAAATAAAATGGATTCAAAAATCAAATGCTTGACATCTGATAATGGAGGAGAGTTCACTTCAAAGGAATTTATGGACTATTGCAGTAGTCATGGAATAAAAAGGCAATTCTCCATTGCTAGGACACCTCAACAGAATGGAGTTGTTGAAAGAAAGAACATGAGAGTACAAGAAATAGCTTGAACAATGCTAATGGATTACAAATTGACAGATATTTTTTGGACTCAGGCAGTGCATACAATAGTTCACATTCAAAACAGAGTAATGATCATAAACAACACTGAAAAAACTCCTTATGAGCTATCGAAAGGAATACCAACAAATGTAAATCACTTCATATTTTTTGGAAGCAAATGCTATATCAAAAGAGAATATGGAAGAATGGGAAAGTTTGAATCTTGTGTTGAAAAAGGAGTACTTGTTGGTTACTCAAGTACAAGAAAACCATACAAGTGTTACAACATGATATTGAACAAAGTGGTGGAAAGCATCAACGTAACAATTGATGAAGAAGCTAGACAAGAATTAAAGGAAGAAGAAAATGAATCAATGCAACAATTTTACGAAGAAGAAACAAAAGATGAAAAAGAAGGGTAAGACAAAGAGGATCCGACAGAAACAGAAGAGCAAGTTTAGCAAGTAACTCCAAAAACACCTAGCAGAAGAGTACACAAGAATCATCCTTCAGATCAAATTATCGGAAACAAAGACGCAGGAGTTGAGACTAGAAGAAGAATTTGTTCACCAGAACAAACACACCTAGAACTCACATCTACGATTGAATTTACCTATTTTTAAAAGGTCGGCAAGGATGAATTTTGGAACAAGGCCATGGATGAAGAATTGGGTCAAATAGAGAAAAATGACACTTGAGAATCGGTTCCAAGACCAAAGGATAAGAATGTGATCGCCACAAAGTGGGTATGCAGGAATAAATTGAATTAAGATGGACAAGTTACAAGGAACAAAGATAGATTGGTATGTAAATGATATGCATAGGTTGAAGGAATCAACTTTGAAGAGACATTTCCCCCAGTTTCTAGAATGGAAGCAATCTGATTGATTTTAACTTATGCATGCTCCAAAAATATTAAAGTGTATCAGATGGACGTAAAATCAACTTTTCAGAATGGGGAACTTGAAGAAGAAGTCTACATTGAACAACCAGAAGGATTTCAGTTGTCAGAGGACACAGATTATGTGTGTAAATTAAAGAATCCCTTGTATGGTCTAAAACAGGCTCCTAGAGCATGGTACTCTAGACTGAATAAATATCTATAGTAGGCAGGTTTTAGAAAATTAAGTGCAGACAACAACCTCTACATCAAGGTAAGTCAAGATAGTATTTTATTAATTGAAGCTTATGTTGATGATATTATTTTTGGTAGTGACGATGACAGGTTAGGTGAGAAATTTACAAAGGATATGCAGAATGAATTTGAAATTTCATTACTTGGAGAACTATCCTTCTTTCTGGGACTTCAGATACGTCAAATAAACCAAGGAATTTTCATTTCTCAAACCAAGTATATAATAGAAATGCTAAAGAGGTTCGGAATGAAAGATTGCAAACCAGTTATCACTCCCATGCAAACCATTTGCAAGTTAAGAAAAGATGATGATTCAAAGTCTACAGATCAGAGGCAATACATGTCAATGATTGGTAGCCTACTATATGTGACAACATCCAGACTAGATGTAATGCAGGAAGTTGGACAGGTGGCATGATTTCAAGCATCACTAAAGGAATCACATCTCTTAGCAGTGAAGAGTATTTTCAGATATCTCAAAGGAACAAAAGAGTTTTGATTATGGTATCCAAAAGGAAAGGATCTATCTCTTATTGCCTACACAGATGTAGATTGGGTAGGTTGTACTGATGACCGACGAATAACTAGTGGATAAGTGTTCTACTTGGGTGAGTGTTTAGTATCATGGCTAAGAAAGAAACAATCATCAGTATCTCTATCTACAGTCGAGGAAAAGTATATTGCAGTGGAAACATGTTGTACACATGTTCTATGGATGAAACAAACTTCGATAGATATACAGGTTGAGTATGATGAGCCTATTCCAATCTATTGTGATAGTACAAGCACCATCAGTATCTAAAAGAACCCAGTGATTCACTCCAAGACGAAGCACATTCCAATCAAGTATCACTTTCTATGGGAACAGGTTGCAGAAACGAACATCAGAGTTGAGTATGTGGGCACAAAAGAACAAGTGGCAAACATCTTTAAAAAACCACTTCCACGGGAAGCCTTTGAGTATCTTCGCTAGAGACTTGAAGTTATTTATACTCCAAAATGAATTCTTTTGAATTCTTATATTATATGTCTTAGATGTACACAAGGAAGAACCATAAACAGGACCGTTCATCTTGGGAGATTAGATAGTTCAGTTAGGGGGAGCAACCTTGGATGGAAAGATACCTTTGCCATTGATGACAAAGGGGGAAGTATTTATCAGATGCAGAGGACAAAGGCATGATTCCAAGGGTAGAAATGGTCACAGAGATGCAGAGGGCAGAGGAATGGTTCTAGGGGGAGCATGAGTGATATGAATTCCATATAGCATGACATGATTTCAGTATTGCATCAAACTATTTCCATCAATTTCAAAGGGTTATATTGTTGATTAAGGTTTATTTTCATTGATGTCAACCCTTGAAGAAAGTATGGTAGAGAATTATGGTTGCACAAAGGTTTGAGTAATGAACCCAAGGTTGTTTCAGAAATAATGGTATGAGTTTTGATATATTTGAAGGTAATATTATTCTATATGGATAGTACATGTCATGCCATTTCTGGTGGTATGTGGAACATCACATAACTCCTCACGATTTGAAATTTATGGCCTTACGAAGTTGGAGGACCCTCATATGTTGGCTTGAATCCCCAAAAGGTCAAAGAAGTCAAAGATCTTGAAAAGAAGAAATTATTATTTAAATGATAAACTAAAGTGACAAAGTCAAGAAGAATTATTTAAATAATAAAGTGAAGTGACAAAATCAAAGAAGATTATTTAAATGATAAAGTGAGGTGACAAAGTCAAGGAGGAATATTTAAATGATAAAGTAATGGAGAACTTTCTAATTATGGAAAGTGGTTAAACCTAAAAATGAGGAAAATAGGTTAAGTGACCTAGAAATAGGTTAAGTGACCTAGAAATAGGTTAAGTAACCTAGAAATGGGTTAAGTGACGTAGAAGATGCTTCTAAGGAAGATATTTGGAGAGTATAAATAAGAGGAAAGGCTCTCTCATTTCATATCACACTTGAGAATATTGAATATCTATAGGTGATTGAGGTAACCAAAGGATATCTAAGATGAATTTTAGAGGGAAGGTGAAGAAAAGAAGGTCAGAATTCAAGGGAGGATAAATTCTTTTGATGATGCTTTCTAAGGTATGTTATTTACAAGTCATATCACCATTTTCGCAATAACAATTTTTATAGAATGATTCAGATTAAGAAATTTATAGTCCATTGAGGAAACGTATCCAAGCATATGTCGTAAACATTTCATCTTGTGAGTCGTTGTATTTGTGGAGTTACACTCCGTGGAATATAGGGTTTGTGTCTAGGCCTGAAACTAGTCTAAAACAGGGGTTTCAGGAAAAAAGTCATAACTTCTTCATAAAAGATCCAAATTCAGTAAGACAAAATGTTTTGGTTAGAGTATAGTCTATAGTATTATGTGTAACATGTTCATATCCATTCAACAAATATTTCATATGGGGAATCCTCTACAAGTGCACTCTCTAGAATAATCCATAATTCAGCAAGGTGTGCCATTTTTTCTATAACTCTTTTTATAAGAGGTTCCAAGTAATGACACCTGGAGGAATTGCATAAACAAGCAAAAGGACATTGTGTACTATTTTTAGATCTTTATAAATTGCAGGTACACAGTTATGATTATTTAAAGTTAAGGTTGTTGACTAATCCTAAACTAGCCATGTGAGACTAAAGAAAAGTTTGATTAAAATGATAGTCTCTTGTTGTGAAAGTTAAGGAAGGTTTGCATGTATGTGATCATATACATCAAGTCTATTACAGAGTTACAAATCATATTTGGATGATGAAATTGATGAGGGATTTTTGTTAAGGTACATCTTGGGTACATGGTTGAGACAAGTAGTTGATGAGTTGGCACATACATGAGGTGTATAGTTGATGATGTTGGTAGCTATTGATGAGTCATAGTTGATGAGTAGTTGACACATGATTGGTACATACTTGGTACATGGTTGGATGCACTTGTTTATGGTACATTTTAATTACAGGTTGTTTGGTAAAGGTTGGTGCATGGTTGATGAACTTGTTTATGGTATAGGTTTCTTACAGGTTAGATACAGGTTGATGCATGGTTCAGATTTATTGGTATAGGTTTACAGCGGTATATCTCACAGTTATAGTCTAACAGTGGTTCCATCATTCTACTTCTATGTCAGGGTGGTTGGACGGGGCAAGGACAGGTGGTTGTAGCCACCTTCCAGTTGTAGTCGGAGAACATAGGGGGTTGTAGCCTCTTTCTGGTTGTAGCCAGAGAATAGGGGAGTTGGAGCTTCCCTCAGGTTGTAGCCTAAGAAACAAGGGTGTTGGAGCCTCCTTCTAGTTATAGTTGGAAAACAAAGGAAGTTGGTTCTTCCAATGAATGTAATTATTCAAGACATATAAGAAAAAAGATTTTGTGGTTTTCTCCTGCTTTGGGTTTCCACGTAAAATACTGGTGTACTTTGTATGTGTATGATTGTTCATTTGTTCATTGCTTATTTACTCTACATTTATTGCATGATAATGCTACATTGATATAACACTTGGATTATATGGTTAAAAAGGATTAAATTTCTCTATTACTGATTCACCCCCCCTCTCAGTAATCCAACAATGCGACAGTGAATAAAATTATGGGTGTTTCCACTGTCAACAAGGATTATTAATTTCCTATGCTTAATGTATATAATTAGCTTGAGAGTTTGGGGAGTAGAGAATCCAATGAGGGCATGTAATTAAATCAACAGTTCAACTTCTAGTGGGTCAATGGGCGAAGAAATATCATCTGTGGGGGGAATCTCTTCCACAGGGGAACCTTCAACCTCCTCATCAACAACATCTTCAAAAATGGCCATAAAAAGATTATGTTCCTTACACTTATGCCTGAGAAAATATTTGTCATCAGAATTATAGAAAAGACCCTTGATTTGGTGTTAATCCATTTCTTCTCAAGATAATTTTTGGACATTGAGAGGGGTTATATGAGGGGTAGGATTGTTAGTTTGAGGATGGGGAAGAAAAGAGGGTTTTCATTTTTAGGAAAAGACAACCTATTGTGCTTCTTTGGCATGTTTAGTACCTTCCATCCAATTCTAGGGGCGATGATCCATATTTATAAATGGAACGAAATTAAATATAGATGTATAGAAAAGAAACACACTGAGATACAATCAAACTTGACTTCTATTAATAAAGAGATCCTACAGAAATTGTAAAAATGAAGACTAAAACAAACTTGCTCGAATGACGACAACTTATCTCTGAGAAGAGATGTGATGGCTACAATAATTCGAAAGAAGATGAGTACAATGAGGCTCCAAAGGCCTTTTTAACATAAAATATAAATGAGAAAACCATAAACATCCAAAACTGTAACCCCGGGAGATGAAACACCAAAAGGTTTGTGGGGTACTTGATACATCAACTTCTTGAGGGCATAACTTTTTCATACGATATTTGTTTTCGGTGCTCAATACAATTTTGGAAAAATATAGCCTAGGAGTACATATTCTGTTCGACCTAGCATGTGCCTTCAGCTACATGCTAGGTGCTACCGAGCCCAAAAAACATTGTTTAGGGCCTCAAAATGGCCTTGGAAGTTTGGGACCCGAAAAATTATAAATTTTTTTTACCAAAATGGAAATTGCTCTTTCATCCAGTGGAATAGGTAAGTGGCCACCAATATCCACCTAGATAATTCGTCCCCCCTTAGGAAGAAATTATTTCTATTTCATTAAGAACCCTCATCAGATGGAGAAACTTATGTTGAACTTGGCCCCTGGTGAGCCACTTTCCTTGGTGCAAGAGTTTCCCTGCTCTGACAAACCAATAAAGTAAGATCCTCTATTGGTGAGTTCCCTTAATATGAGTGTCTCTGATCTTATTAATGGTTGTTTTTTCCATGCATACATGATTGAGCTCTGTTGGTGTCAACTACTCTGCAATTTTTTATGTGTCCAATAATAGTGAGAAGTATGGTCAAAGGAGGTCCACAATGAACACTAGGTGCAAACCAAGGAAGGGGAGAATACTTAGCTGAAAATCATTGTCACCCACAACCTTAGTTATGGTGTAAGGTCCATAGCAAAGTGGATTAATTTTCTGATGGGGTCCTGTAAGGCGCTATTTCTACAAATGAAACCAGACCTTGTCTCACACCTAAAACTTATGCGGCTCCTAGTGTTGATCATAGTGTTTTTTATACTTAGCATTGGATTTATGTAAAATATCATGGAATTTTGTTGGATGTGTTGAATCCGTTCAATAAAATTGGTGGATTTTCCGGCCTCAGATTGAGCATGGGATGATTCTTCCTATGTGGATGCAAGGGGCAGTGCAACATCAATGGGACCCAATGGTTGAAATACCAACCCAACCTGAAAGGGATTGTGGTCGGTCGAGATATGTAGGGCTCTGTTGTAGTTTTTTTTAACATAGGGGAGACTCTCATCCCACGTGCATAGATGTTTTTAGTTTTACATGAAAAATATATGCGCGATCGCTTTGTTGATGACCTCTGTCTGGCCATCGGTTTGGGAGTGGAAGGTAGTGGATTTGGTGAACTTGGTGTCCAATAGTGACCAAAGGATGGACCATAATGTGATTAGAAACCTACCATCTTGATCTGATATTATGGTATGTGGTATCATGAAGTGTACCCACACTCATTCGAAGAATATCTTGGCAGTGGTCTCTACTGTGACATTCTTCTTGCAGGTTGTTAGAATGACCATCTTTGAAAAACAATCAACCACCACAAAAAAATTGTCATTTCCATGCTTGGTTGAAGGAAGGTTTGAAATGTATTCCATCAATATGGATTCCCATGGCCTGTCGAGAGTAGGAAAAGGGGTTTTCATGCCTTGCTTCTTAGTGGTTGGTTTGGAAATCACACAGGTAGTACAGGACCTAATATACTTGTTGACATCCTGGTGAATTTTTGAACAAAAGAAATGATTTTGTAGTACCTCCATGGTATTTTCCATTCCAAAATTTCCCCATCCAACTGTAGTGAGCTTCCCAAATCAGCTTCGCACGCTCACTTGAAGGAACATAGAGGTGGCCCATATGGCATAACAGTCCATACTGGAGATGAAATTCAATGACAGTTGTGCTTGTTCCCAACATCTAGTAAGTGGTAGTGAATTCAGGATAACTATTTTAAATTTGGGGCCACTCGGATTCCTCATGGCCACAGGAGTGGAGCACCATGGTTAAGGCTGCAACTGGAGGTCGACTGAGGTAGTAATGGACATGATTTATGCTCCATGTACTATATTTGATGTTGATATGGAACTGTTGCAACTATGTGGAACAATTTTGATGACATTCGTTCTGCAATTTTCCTTTTGTCTACATGAACTACATAGGATTGTTATCAATGTGGATGATTTTCTCCTTCCGGAGAATGTAGTGCTTACATTGTCGGTAGGTTTGTACAAAGGAATACATTTCTTTATCATTGGTGTGGTACTTATGGAAAACATATGATAGTGTCTCACTATGATATGCCATTGGATGACCGTGCTAAGTGATAATTGTGCCCATGAAATAGTATGAGGCATCGGTCTCAATCTCAAAATGTTGTTGCAGATTGGGTAAGGAGAGTACTGGAGCTAAGCACAAGAAATTTTCAGATCATCGAATGCTTTTTGTTGTTACTTCCCCCACACAAAATTTTCCTTTCCACCACCCTTGGTCACTTGGATGAGGGCCCATGAAATATGGGAGAATCCCAACACAAACATGCAATAGAAGTTGGCAAGTCCTAAGAAAATTTGAATCTCGGTTAGTGTGGTTGTGGCTGGCCAATCACGAATGAATTAGATATTTGATGGATCCACATCCACACCATTCTCATCAACAATTTAGCCTAGGTGTTATACCATGTTCACACCCAAAGAATACTTTTTCAAGTTAGCATATACTTTGTTTTGTCGCAGAGTGTGAAGGATCTACTGAATATGCTTCAAGTGTTCTTCCCAATACTTTTTGAAGATGAGGATATCAACCAGATATACCACCACAAAATAATTGGTGAAAGGATGCAATCATCCATCAATATCATGAAATTTGTTGGAGCATTTTTCAAACCAAAGGGAATGAATATCCATTTGAAAATACCTTCTTTGGACTTGAAATAATTATTCCACACATCAATATGCTCTATTGGGACGTGGTGGTAGCCAGACTTCAGGTAAATCTTACTAAAAAAATTGGCTCCCTTGAGTTGGTCAAGAAGGTTGTGAATTCAGGGAATTAGGTACTAGTTCCTCATTGCGATTATTTTTAGGGACTTGTAATCAATGCAGAGTCACCAAGCCCCATATTTCTTCTACACGGGTAAAATTGGGATCCCACGGGGATCTCGGTCAGATGTGCCCCTTTTGAAGAAGATCTTGGATATGTTTCTTGATTTCCTCATTTTCCATCAGAGAGTGGTGATAGACAGTCCCATTGGGTAGAGGTGCACCGAGGGTTAAATTGATTGAATGCTTGAATTGACATAGAAACGATACCTTGGTGGATGAGGAGAAGATGCCTTTGTATTCTTCCACTATCTTGTCCACCTAGTTTTTTTGCATGAAGAGGTCCTATGCAGAGGCCATGGATGTGGATGTGAATTTTTGTTCACTTTGAGATAGAATCATGAAGAAGACAAATGTATCGGTCTAGGAAATGACCTTCCATCATTACTTAGCAGATAAAAAAGAAATGTAGGTAGGCATAGCTACCTCTGGTATCTAGTACAATTGTCTACCCAAATTAATAATAACACTATGAGGTCTAGACTCATATACAACATGTTGTTTCCACAAGTATGGTTGGCCTAAAAGAAAATAAAAAACTTCAAGGGGGGAAATATCACACAATACCTCATTCTTGAAGGGCTTGATGTCGTATGGAAGACGAAACTATTGGATGACATGGATATTTATTCCTTAGTGAAGGCACCCGTTGGTGTAGGGTTGTGGGTGTAGTGTCATCGACAGGTTCAACCGCTTGATGACCTCTACTAATATCATGTTCTTTTAACTTCCTCTATCAAAAAACAAATATAACAAAGCACCCTTCACCCACATATTCAAGTGAAAAAGGAGTTTACCTGCCTTGCGTTATTCTGGTTCGCTTGGCTATAACTTGGTGGTAGTGATAGTGGCATTAGGTTCTACATCAATGATATGCATCCCCTATTTTCGATCTGATTCAGAGTCAGAACCTACCTCTGACTCTGAGGCTTTCATCTCGTCCACCAATGACTAATTTGAACAATATTCATCAATGTTATGCCAGGGTTTTTTATGGAATTCACACCACTTCTCAATGTCTTTCTTCATCTTATCATTACCCTTATTTTTTTACAACTTGGACTGGTTGTACTTAGGGGGTCTATCCTTGATCTATTGTTTTTTTTGTGGGTTTGGGATGCCTTTTACCTTCTTCTACTCTGAGGAATTTGCATATCCAAACTCTCACTTCTTCTGTTTAAATTTCTGCTCGATTTTGACAGCATATCGATAAGTTGTGCCCAGTGATGAGATGTCTAGAAACTCCATTTATTTTTGGATGTATCTATGCATACAGACGTGGTACTTGAGAATGAGATTTCATTTAGAGTATTTGATACCCATATTGGTGTGCAAGGTCTAGAATATATTTGTGAACTCTGGTATTATCTGGTCCCTTTCCTGTCGCAGTGTGGTCCATTTCGTATACTGGCCATCGTAGTTTCCAACATGGTAGTATTGTTCCTTAATAGCATCCCTGAAAGAATCCCAAGTGGATGCGATCAAAAATACCGTAGATTCCTCAGTGGCCCTTTTCTCATAGTAAGTCTCCCAGCAATCCTTGACATGGGGGATAGCCTTAAGGAGAACAAATGTAATCTTTTCTCTATTGGAAAACTTATGGAATGAAAAATACCCTTCTAGTAGATTCAACCATTTATCTACAACATCCACATCTATCTATCTTTCAAACGAGGGGATATAAAAATTTACTTGTACCTTGAAGGGGGAGGCACCTCCAAAGTAGTCGCTTGATGAATATGTGTGGCCTATTGGAAGTCGTCGAACGATCTGTGCAAATATATCCATCATCTCATTTCTTTGTCATAATAGGTCTTCCTTGAGAAATAGTTTAAAAGGATATACTACTCCATCATCTCTCTTTCCTTCCTCCATGGGAGGTTGTCATGATCTACAAAAACGGTCTTGCAAGGGATCAACTACTTCGAGTCCCAACTCCTTGTACCCTAACCTCGTTGGGGACATGCACAGAGAAATAAATAACGAGTAGACTACTCTAATACCACTGATGCAGATTTAAAAATGGAACAAAATGAAATATAGATATATAGTACCGAAACAAATAAAGATACAGTAAAACTTGAATTCTATTAACAAAGAGAACCTGTTGAAACTGTGAAAATGAAAACTAAAACAAACTTGCTCAAATGATGGAAGCTTATCTTCGACAAGAGATGTGACAGATATGCTCATTTGCAAGAATATGATTACAATGAGGCTCCAAATGAATTTTTAACATAAAACATAAATGAGAAAACCCTAAACATCCAAAACCCTAACCCCGAGAGATGAAATGCCAAAAGGTTTGTGGGCATTGATGGGGGTAGTTGATACATCAACTTCCCAAGGGCGTAATGTTTGCATACGATCTTTGTTTAGGGAACTTGATACACCATTGGAAAGGTATAGTTTAGGAGTACATATTTCGTTAGGCCTATCATCTTTCTCTATGTACATATTAGGCACTTTCGAGCCCAAAAATTTCGTTTAGGGCCTCAAGACAGTGTAACACCCTGTTTCCCTCAGTTTGTAAAAATAACTGGACTGGCCAAGAACTATTGAAAACTCATAAATGTGAATATGTGATGTAAATGGACCTTGAGGAAAAGGTCAATAAATGTGAATAACATTATAAATTTTATTGCAGGACTATTGAGAGGGGATGTGCAGAAAAAGAGACCATGATGGCGGTGGAAGGCACTTGGAAAGGTGGAGTTAACTTCCACTGAGAATTAATACCGTATTTGGACTCCACTAGCCCGAAAAACCAAAAGCGACTCGTTGGCCCCGAATTAAATGTCTCGCGGGCTGGAAGGTAGATGGCTTAATGAGGGATGGGGAGGTGAACCGCCTATCCATAGAGCCATCATGACTGACCAGCGTGAGGGAAATTTTGCCACACGCAACCTCACAAGATGATAAGGCATGGGGTGGAAGCGATTTGGGAGGGCACGCGAGGGGAGAACTCTGGCATTACGCAGAGTGAGTGATAGTAGAGAGGAAGGATTGCAACCTTCTCTCCTAGTCACTGGAAAATAGAGATGCAGTCTCACAGCATCGTGGTCTCAGCTTGGGGGTGGCTAGTGGTAAATCCGTTGGGAGTCGCTAAGCCTACGGTTGGGTGGAAACGAGCACCCCTCTCAGTAGTCGTATAACCCCTAGTGTTAATTCTGATAAGTGTTTTTCCTCTGGCATCTTGAAATGTATATATATGTTTATTCTGATGATTATTCCCATAAGCTGTGAAACTGTGAATGAATTCATTATAAGAATGTCTGTAGGATGTTTTGATCAGTACTAGTAGTTGTATATTGGTATGGAAGAGACTACATATGGCATATTTCCTCATGAATTGTTATTTACATGCGTATTGATCTAATTCAGACTTCATTGTTTGGTTCTCGGGTGGACGATACCCTTATCTGCCTCAGATAGTACCCTGAGTAAATCTACCCATAGAGATACCCTCCTTGAAAATCCCATCAAGAACCTAGAAAGTAAAGTTGAAGGCGTAAAGCCTTAGTAACCCTGCATGAGGAGAAACGATCCTCTTGAAAACTCGAGATGGCAGCATAAGGATGCAATATCAAATCGACAGATGAGATTCCATCGAGAGATATGTGGTCACTCACGACCATCATATCGGAAGGTGAATATGGAGTGTTAAGTGCCTTAACCTTGATAGGTACTAATCGATGGACGAGATTCCGTCGAGAAATCTGCGGTCACACCTGACTGTTAGATTGGTAGGAGAGAGTAAGGCGTTAAATGCCTTACCACTTAGATTTACTATGTCTTCATGGGTAGTGAAAGATTTTAGTACCATAGACCCCCAAGGTCCACGAGAGTATTCGTACCATGGATGTTTCCACATTCAGGAAGTCGTGGGAGGGCCCACAAGTAGGGAATCTGTCTAAGCCGTCAAATCTCGGCTAAAAAACCCGATATTCGTTGGATCTGTCAGGAGTTACCTGAGGGTTAAGACTCCAACGTATAGGGAATAAAAACCCTGGAATAGATCTAAGTCATCCAATTGACGGAGGCCACGTGTCGTAAGATCTCCCATTACGGGAAATCGGGAATCGCGGAATCGGGATTCCTGTTGACAAGAGATCGGGACTTTCCATTGTGGAAATCCCAGGATAGATCTAAGCTGTCCGATTGACAGAGGCCATGTGCCATAAGATCTCCCATTACGGGAAATCGAGGATCGCAGAATCGGGATTCCTGCTGACAAGAGATCGGGACTTTCCATTATGGAAATCCTGGGATAGATCTAATCCGTTCGATTGACAGAGGCCATGTGTCGTAAGATTTCCCATTACGGGAAATCAGGGATCATGGAATCGGGATTCCTGTTGACAAGAGATCAGGACTTTCCATTGTGGAAATCTCGGGATAGATCTAAGTCGTCTGATTGACGGAGGCCATGAGTCGTAAGATCTCCCATTACGGGAAATCGGGAATTGTGGGATCAGGAGTCCTGGTGACAAGGGATCGGGACTACCCAAGGTGGGAACCCCAGAGCAGTTGTGGGTCGTCCTATTTAAGGAGGTGACGTGTCGAGAGATTACCCATTTTGGGAAATCAGGAATCGGGGATTCGGGAGTCCTGTTGACAATAGGTCGGGCTCTCGGCTTGATAAATCTCGACGGAAGAGAGGTTTTGGTCATATGGGAAGAGGTCATATCGACCAATTCTTAACCCAAGGGGCTAATCTCCGATTGAGGTTCATTCAACACTTCGGCGTTTCGGCATTTGGGATACTGAAGGGACATGTTTCCCCATGCTCTCAAACCCCGAAGTCCATAATTATAAACCTCGAGATGTTAGCATGTGGTCAGGCTCTGATGAATGGTCAGGATCCTCTCGAAGGATCTTGGGTCTGGGATGACCGTCCAATGTGAGGTAGAGATGCCAGCTTTACGTTGGGGTGCGAATGCGCATAAGGGTAAGTAGCGAGCAGATCTGGATGGCCAGAGTCCACTCGCTCATATCTACGGCTGAGGATTCATTCCGGAGCCCCCTTTCCATTTTTACTTTAATGGGGGGGGGGGGGGGGGGGGGNGCAACTCTCGAACATTCGATATCAATTCATCATGATCAACGACGCTGAGGTGGATTCCGGACCCCCCTTTCCATTCTGCCTTTAATGGGGGGGGTCCGGAATAGTGTGGCGTGTGAAGTGGGGCCCCCTCCTGTCATGTCGACTACCATGTCGTGTTTCCCTCTCTGCCACCTATATTCCACTTAAGCGCGCAACAGGGTCGTTTCTCATTGGTTGTTCTCTAGCCCTGTCAGGGTTCGACGGTTGCCAAGTCAAACGCCTCGACATCACTATAGCGTCGAGGCGTGAAATATGAAAGAGGTACGGCGTTTATTCAGACTATGATCATGACCCACGACCACATGGGGGTGGGGAGAGAGAAAGAGCCAGCTTACGCTGGTCCTCCATGGATGTTTAGGGCTTCTGATTCAGTAGAAGAACAGAAAAATCTGATTTAGGTAGTGGGTATGTGACAGACGGCCCCAGAAGTTTGAGACCTGAAAAAATATAAACAAACTGCCAAAATGGAAGTTGTTCTTTGATCCAGTGGAATAGGTGGGTGGCCGCTGATATCCACCTGGATCAAGCGAGCCATGAGGACCTGGGATCAAATTTCATCCTTTAGGCCACTGATAAAACATTCCTTAAATAAGGCATCTTTCATGTCCTTTGTTTTGAAAGCCAAGTGCTCAAAGACAATTATAAAGTGTTCCATTGTGCCATACTATTTAGACTTGGTCGAACAACATAAATAGTGGGTGTCTCTGTCAAAGTGTTCATAAATATCTGTAACAATGTAGGTCCAAGCAACATACCCCTGACATGCATTTTTACGACATTGCCACATTGCTAGCGTTCAGGATCTGAATAGAGAACATCAGAGCGAAATTCGGCCAACTCATCAGTAATGCCATGCAAAGCAAAATAATGCTCCATTCGGGTGACCTAGTTCAGGGTATCGGAACCATCAAATAAGATGATGACCACCCAGTCTAAAACCAATATATGAATAATATGGATAACTATGTTGCAACTTTAGCACTTGGGATGCTCTATAAGTCTTCAATCATGCCTAAAATCCCCTTTACCAGAGTTTTAAATTATCTATTAATATGCACCAGTCCACTATTTGGATTCCTGAGTAGAGTGCTTACCTTAAGCACATTTTGGATTGGCGCTAAACTCAATTCACCAACGCCTTCAACAATGGTGCTCATTCCTTTATCACATATGAACTCGGACCATGACCTTAGGCCTAACACAAAGGAAGTTTACTTTTTCCTTGAGTAGTATTTATCTTTAGTCTTGCAGGAGCTATCCATAAAACCTTATACCAAAACCCGAAAATTAAGGCATCGTCAAAATCCTTCTTATCGGGGTGTTGTTGTTAGACTCCAGTAATGTGAGTCACTCCAAGAAATTCGACTCCAATGGAAGCAGACTCTGGCAGCACAGGATCCACTCCACCTTTCAGAATTATCTTATTAGAATGTTTTGAAGGAGTATCAATCTGATGGATCTAGCTTCAATAGTTCAGATCTGATGAAATGGAATGTCATTTTGATCAAACCGATCTGATTTAATCTTGATTTGATCTGACAGTCAGATCAAAGTCTCGAACTCTCTCTTGTCATACTCCAAATTGAGCTGCAACAATATGACCAGTTTAACTCTAATGAACTCAAATCCCACTCTAACAGTTCTAAGACATTTATCTAATAAAAGTTTTTATCTTCACCATTGATCGCCATCTCTCTGTTTTCAAATGTACATCGTCAATCTTCTCTCCTCTGATCAATCCACAACCGTTGATTGGACCCTCGCTTGTCAGGGTATTTTTCCAGCTATGTTTTATGACTATCTAAACTTTGATAGTCACTAGAATACCACCCCCTCAAAGTATCAAATTCTGATATAAGAATCAACTCCCACCATCGATATAGGTTCCTCTGAATAGATCTACACCGATCTTCAGAATCTCTCTTTTGTTGAGCCATTCTATAGTCTATAACACTGATAAACTAATAATCTCTTCCATTCATCTAAGATGATCAAGGGTCATGATTTGTTTTGGGTTTCAAGTCTGTTGCGACCTTAGAAACCCCGATTTCTCTTTTGTGTCGAATCGGTTTCTCCTTGATTAAATTCTCTATAAATCTTTCATGAAGTTCATAGGAATTTTGTCGTCCTCTCATTCTCATTCAATGAAATCATTTCCTCGAGCTCAAAATTTCATTTATCATAGATTTCATTCATTATCTCTCACCCCTACACACTCAATCACACACACACATATGGATCCAGACAATGACAGGAGGAATAAACAACTATGACAAAAAGAACATAACACAGTGTTATTTATGTTGATCAATTACACATTCATTGTACATAAAATTACACAAGGACTTTCCTTCCTTACTCGGCTTGATTTATATTTAATTGGATTTTGTTTGGCCTTTTGGCCACACTTGGGATTTCCCCTCACTCATATATTATTCTTATCTTTATCTAACTCAGGTATGTCTTATCTCAACGCCCATAGGCTTACATAGTTAAATAAGGTATCTTAACTATAAATCAGTTTCAGATCCTAATCACACTCCCTAAAATCTGCAACATATTCCTAAAATCTCTCAAATCCACAATACCCTCATCTATCCCAAAAATCTCTCTTTATCCCTAGGATCTCTCTAGGTATCCATTCCTTCAAGATATACTAAACCAACATAGGTTCGATTACATATTGAATTTCAATCAAATCCAATCCTAACTTATGTGGAACTTCTAGAATACATAGAAAATACAATAATTTAGAATTAGGGAACCCACTCCCTTAGTAAATTAAAATATCCCTAAGGCTTCATCAACAAGGTCAATTTTGGAGGAAACATTCTCTTGCATTAGACTCCCATGGTTAAATTTGTCATGATCTCTTGATCATGTGTCTTCAATTGATTTAATCTTCTTTGATCACATTGATGATGATATGCATATGCTATGTTGCATGACTTATGTCCACCATATGCTAGGATCCCAAACTTACTTTGTTATTGCTTAATCAGTTTCTTCTTATGATTTCTTACTTTCTTGATTGTCTCTCACCCTACTGATGTCATCTCTCTCAACAAATTGTATTTTGTGTCTGACTGTCCTTTTCATCCCATGGTATATCCATCTAGACTTCTCCATCATCACCCTCCACAATCCATCAATTTCAATGTCTAACTCTACCTTTTGCTAGTCCATGGTATTGTTGCAAACTTATTGTTGCAACTCTATAGACATAATGTATATGGATAATATTTCCATCTCCTCATCTCTCTCCTTTATCCATCTTGATGCAACAATATTCTCTTTGTTGTCTTCAAATTCTTTGATGTCCTTAGATCCATGGGGATACGCTTCAAAGTATACAATTTCTCTTAGGATAGGTCTCCATTCTGCATATTTCTCCATTCTTCTTCATACACTTCTCCAGAATTTTTTGAGACACTTAGTTGTCTCCTCCCAACCTCCTTGCATCTTTATGGAATAATGACTTCTTTCATAACTCTCACCCTTATCTATAACTTCATAAGAAACAAATATATTACAACAAACAACTTTCATTTCCAATTCTTGAATCTCATCATCAGTCAAGTGAATGATTTTGAGCACCCCATATTTGTCCTCATTGCATAGGTAGTTTGTTGCATCCTTTGGTACACGAGTTATTTATTGAATTTCTGATATGTCTTTGGCAGTCTCATAGATTTCTTCATCCTCCTTATTTCCTCTCAAGACAATATTTTGATCTGCTTATTTCTGATGTGTATGTAGTATAATTCCATATTTGCAAGACAACTCTATGTCTTAACCTTCATCTTCCTCACCTGTAATGTTGCAACTAATCATTCTTGGATGTTTTTTGTCTACAATTGTCATGCAGTATCTTTCTCCCTTAGGATTCTTTAGCTATTCCTCCAACAACCTTAGTTCTTCCTTGTAATCCATCAACATTGTACCTGAATGTTGTTCTTCAATTTCTTCATCTTCAAGCTTGTCTTCATGAGCCATATAGGTATGGTTCACTATTATGACA